>CAUYRT010108058.1:0-11396 GCA_963574885.1 Lepilemur ruficaudatus
AAAGCATGCTCCAACCTCAGAGCCTAAGGGGTCTCATGCCTGAAAAGCTGTGGAGTGGCCTGACATGAAAACTTCTCATGGCTGTAGAGGTAGATTGCAATATGTCAGCCCGGGAGAAGAGTCTTAAGGCTTCCATTGTTAAAACACTGGGCCAAGTTCCTTCTCTCCCTTTCTCTCAACAATGCCTCAGTTAATGTAAAACCAGTCTCCCAGTGGAAAGCATATAGTGTCTTTGTTCCTTGATCAAATGGGTCGCAGCTACTGAAGTTAAAGATTACTATCTATGTACATAGCATGGGCTTAGGATAAAATTAGTTAGTTTACCTTGGGACAGGGTTGTACCTACTGAAGAATTATGTGCTTTCACTTCTAGAAAGGAGAGGGTAATTAGCTAGGACACTTGTGAGTTTTGGGGAGCTCTGAGACTTTTGTTCATTGTATCCCATGATTTTTTCACATGAGATCATTGTATTTTGCAGCATGGCAAAGAGAATAAAAAGCAAGTGCTGGATTTCAGTCAGCACCATCTTCACACCAGAGTGCTGGTGGTCCGCTGATTCCCCACACTCTTAAATATTATTCCTGTGTCTGTGTCTGTTTCTTTCATCTCTTGCAACGCATTCTGCCTGGGGACCCTATCTTTATTGGGTACATCTTGAACCCCCGATAGTCTATCTTTTCCATGGGCAATCTCATAGGTGTATAGTGATGTTACATTGTGATTTGGATTTACATTAGCTAAAGAACTAGTGATGTAGGGCAAGTTTTCCTATTTTTTCACTTGGACATCATTTTGTGAAGCATCTATCCATGTAATCTGTTCACTTTTTGGACTGTCTGCTTTTAATTTATATATTTTTAGGAAATTTTGTTGTTGTTATACTGGATGAATTCTTTTTCTTATATACTATTGAAAATACCTTCTTCCTTTTGGGGCAAAGAATTTTCACTAGCATTAATAGTTACTTTAGATATAAACATTTAAATTTTGTGTGATTTGATTTATCATTTTCCTTTTTTGTTTGGTGTTTGTGGTGTCTAGTTTCAGAAGTCTACCTACTTCAAGGTCACATAAATATTCTATCTTTTTTTTCTAAATGGTTTATGCATTTTCTTTTCACATTAGAGCTGTAGTTTATCTGAAATTGATTGTTGAGCATAATGGATATGGGTTCAAGATTAATTTTTGTCCATATGCATACCCAATTGATTCCTCTCCATTTGTTTATCAGATCTTTCCTCTCTGCCCTATAGTGTCACCTTTGTCATAAATAAAGAGCACATATATGTGTGGTTCTGTTTCTGAAATGTCTATTCTGTTCTATTGGTCTACTTGTTTATCCTTGTACCTGTAACACACAGTTTTACTTACTGTAATTTTATAATAAACCATGGTATCTAGTAGTATGTTTTCTACCTTTGTAATTTTTTCTTGCACATCCTTATCTCCTTGCCTTTACATGTAAATTTTAGAAATTTCTCTAGAAGTTAGATAATCAATTACCAAAATTAGTTCCAGGGGTTTCAATTGGGATTATGCTGAATTAATAAATCATATTTGAGATAATGATATCTGAACTACATTGAATGTTTCAATTTATAAACATTGTATATCTCTCCATTTAGGTTTTTAGATTTCTTTCAATAATATTTTGTGTTTTCAGTGTAAAGGTCTTACACATCTTTTACCAGATTTATTCTCAGGCATTTAGTTTTTTTGATGCCAGTATAAATATATTATTATATTTTATATTCTATTTCTTGGTTTCTGGTATGTGGAAATATAAATATTTTATATATTGAGCTTGTGTCTAATTACTTTCTATATTAACTTATTAATTCTAATAGTTCATTTGTAGATTTTTTGTGTTTTCTATGTATAGAATCATGTTATCTGAGAATAATGGCACTATTGTTTCTTTCCTTAGAAGTTTTATTTTTATATCTTGCATTTACTGGTGTTGAACATAAAAAATATAAGAGATTCAACATACTAGATGTGCTGATTATGAGCATATTTGTCTCCAAGTTTAGAAGGTAATTTTCACTAATTCAATGTTGAATATACCCACTGTAGGATTTTTGTAGATTTTTGAAATCAGATTAATAAAGTTACCTTCTACTCCTTGTTTGCTAAGAGTTTTAAATATGAATGAGACTTAAATTTTAATAATTATTTTCTGCTTATATTGAGAATTTTCTCCCAATATAAATATATGCAGCAAAAGATGAAACTAAACATGGAATACTCTGTGTTAAAAATCACTGTTCTTATTCCATATTGTTTCACAGTATTGATCCTGCATTATAGATGATATATACAGTGGAAGATCAGATTACTTAAATAGAAAGCATGGACTCATTGAAAGAGTCACAGATAATAAGAGAATATTAATTTTTTTCTTAGGCTAAACCATTCAGGAGAGATGGTCATCTGTTTCTATTCCAGAAAAATATTTACAATGTATTTCAGATCTTCCCTTGCTAACCTACAGTTGTAGATGCTTTGCAAAAAATGGCTGAAATCATTCTCTTCCCTGTATCCATGCCCCTTTGCAATGTGACTTTGTAAGTCCTTCCATTAAAGGAAGGAGTTTATTTCCCAACCCCTTGAATATGGGTTATTCTTGGCCTTTCTTTGATTAATAGAATGTGACTGAAATAATGTGTTAGTTACTAGCCTAGATCTCGACGGGCCTTGCACACTTTTGCACTCTCTCAGAACTCTGCCTAGTTACCAGGTAAACAGTTCAGAATAGCTTTCTGGATGATGACAGGGATATGATCCTGTTGCTCTTGTTTCCTTTGCTGACAGCCAGCCAAACCTTAGAAGCAATGCTAATTAGTTGACCTGCAGTTGATTGAAAATGCATGAGTCAGTCTAGTCAAGAACAGAACTGTGTAGTTTGAATTCAGGAAAAATTACTGATCACAAAATGACGAGCTAAATAAATACTTGTTTTAAACCACTAAGTTTTTAGGTGACTTATTATTCAGCGTAAGCTAATTGCTACACCTATATAAAATGTTTGTTATTATCCCAAAATTCATTCATTCAGCCAGTTATTCATTTGACTAATGTGAAAAAAAAAACACTTATGTGCCAGACACTTTTCTATGCCAGGGGATTGATCAGTAAACAAAACAAAAACAATATCTCTATCTTTATGAGACTAGCAGAGGCAGAAAATAACATAAAACAGTAAAATATATAATATTCTAGATGGTATTAAGTGCAAAGGGAAAAAAATAAAGTTTGCAATTTTATATCAGGTGACCAGGGAAATCCTTACAGAGACGTTGACAGTTGAATAAAAACTTGGATGAAGTATGGGAGTGAATTACGTAGATATTTAGAGGACAAGTATCTTAGGTAGAAAAAAAATGATAAATGGAAAGCTATTAGGCAGGTCTGCACCTGGTGCACATTTTTGGGAACATTTAGTGCAGAATGAGCAATGGGAAGAATGGTAGATGATGTCAGATAATTAACAGGGGGCTAGATCCTATATCAGTTTACTTTGGCTCTTATGTAGAAGCTTTCTAAGATATTTTTAAAATTTTACTCTGTTTAATTAGAAGACTCTGAAGCAGGGGCATGACATGAGCTGAGTTCAGTTTGAACAGGTTCATTCTGTACTGAGAAAAGACTGAAAGGAAACAGGGGTTGAATCAGGAAGATCAGTTAGGATGCTATAGCAATAAAGACAGACCAGAGTACTGGCAGGGGAAGTGATGAGAGATGGTAACATTCTGGATATACTACATTTTGAAGGTAGAGCTGAGAAGATTTGCTTTCTGATGGATTTGGATTTGTTGTGTGTAAAAAACAGACGAGTAAAACATTAAGGATCTGGTCAAAGAAACTGGAAGAATGGCACTGCCATTAACTAAAAAAATGGGGAATACTTCTGAAACAGTAGGTTGAGGGGGATTTATCAGGACCTTAGTTTTTAACATGCTGTGTTTGAGATTGTATATTAAACATTAGATAAAGGCATACAACACATGGCTGACTATATTACCCTGAAGTTCAGATGGGGGAATCTGGGCTACAGATACTCATTTGGGAGTTATTCAATATATGGAAAGTTTTTTGCAACATAAGCTTAATTACAGAGGAGAAGAGGACCAAGTACTGAGACATTGGGCACTTTAATGTTTTAAAATCTGGGAAATGAGGAGGAACAAGCAAAGGAGACTGAAGAATGTCCAGTAAGCTAAGGAGAAAATTAAAAGTGTGTGGTATCCTGAAAACCAACTGAAAAATAGTATTTAGATGAGGATGAACTACCAATTGTCAAATGCCACCGAAAGGTCAATTATAATGAGCACTGAGTATTGATCATTGGATTTAGCAATATGTGGCTTATTAATAAACCTGAAAAATCCAGTTTAATTAACAGGTCATGGAAAAACTTGCCTGAAGTGGGTTCAAGACCAAATGAAAAGAAAGTGGGAATAGCTGATAAAGCCAACACTGTTGAGAAGAATATTTTGTATAATGAAAGAGAAAAATTAGGCATAGTTGGAGTAGGAAGTAGGATCAGGAAAGTGTTCTATATTTCTTTGAAAAACATAGTGTCATGTTTAAATATTGGTGAGAAATCTTCAGTAGAGAGAGAAAAATTGGTAATGCAGGAAATATGACACTCATTTCTCCCCTCTGTAATAAGAATGCAAAAGGAGACTTCTATTTTCCACTACAAATTTTCTTTTCTTTATTCAAGGTTGAACAGCCAAAGGGGTGAAATAGGAAGGAACTGATTATTACAGCATACTAATAGGAGAAGAACATTTCTAGCTTGGTCAAAATGCCAACATCAACTTTCTCTGTGTTCTAACTGTCCTCATGTAAAAAGAGAGAGAAATTTTTAAAAACAGGGAGGGGGCAGAGAGGAAGAAAATGAATATTTTGTAGCACTCTATTTTCCTTGCCCCTTGCACATTCAGGGTTCATGCTACATGGCAGCTGCAATATATGTGCTCAGGCAGTGTGCTGCATTCAGAACCTGTGTATTCAAAGGGACTATAACGACATGGCAAATGATTATATGACTATGCATCTGCCTGGCTTCATCTGCACCCACCCTTTGGCTAGTTTTCAGGATTACTAATATGCAATCATAATCAGCAAATATTTCGAGGGAGAAACGACTCACTGGAGCTGCAGAATAATACCATAATAATAATATCACCTCATCCAAGCTGCCCTGATAGTGCCAGGGGACACAAGATGAAGCCATAAGCCTGGGAAATAAGATGTCATCCTGCTAATCAGGAAGCCAGAATTTGTTTCTGACTCAGCTGCTGACTCACTCTGCCCTCAGCAAGTCATTTTGTATCCCTTGGCATTATCATCATTACAAATGAGAAAATTATTTCTACTTCCTTGGATACATTGAAAATACATGTTCAGCAGCTCTAAAAGTGTGGGAGGAAAATGCCTTAAATTTCAAGGGATAACAAAGAGAATGTTTCTCTTGAAATAATGACAGGTTTTTTTTTTCATGTTATTCAAACAGAAAGTGGATAAAATCTCATTTTTTTTTCCAGAATGGCATCAAGCCATCAAAATATAAAACTCTTAAGTGCGAATTTCAAAGTTTTCTCTTTTGGTGGGTAAGTATAATGAGAGAGATGTTGGCCTAGAAAACTTTTTCCTCTTCTGGCTCTGTCATCTCCAGCCGCTCTAAATACCACTACATATCATAAACTTCATTTTAATCTAACGTATTTCTCCACAGTTCTGTGGAACACAGCCATGTAAGCTCAAAGGAAAACCAAGCACCCTCCAAGAGGATCAGGTCATTCAATCCATTTCTGAGCCCTGTTTTTGCTTTACGGAATCCTTCACCAATTCAAGGTTCCTTTCCTTATATTCTTCCAAACAAAAAGGAAATATACTGTTCATGCATCTTCTTTCAGTTTATTCCTTCATCCATTAATTAAACAATATAATTTGAGCAGCTACTATGTTTCAAGCACAGTGCTATGGACAGAATAACAAGATAGATATGGCCTTGTCCTCATGGAGCTTACCAAGGTAGCAAAGAGAAGACATGAACTAGATTTATGAGTATATTTTTGCATGTGGAAGAAAGGGAAATAAACGTTTAGAGGAGTTTGTATCCCCACTACCTTCCATGTAATTTGCAATACCTCTCTGTGGAGGAAGTATACTTCCTCACCCTGTTGACGTTAGGTTTGGCCTTTGGCCATGTGGTTTGCTTTGGCTAAAGAAATATGAGCAGAGTAGACAATTTGCTAGTCCTAAAGAAAAGCTCTAAGAGCCAGTATGTGGTTTCATCAGTTCTCTTGCCTTCCACCTTGGTAGTGAGAGTAACAGGTCCCAGTTGGGAGTTGCTCCTCAGCCTGGAACCAGGAAGGAAGAAATCATGTGGAGCAGCAGAATCGATGCCAAGCTGCAGCCAACACATAATGCAAATGAGAAATAAACTTTGTCATTGTAAACCACTGAGATGCTTGGGCCACTTGTTATCACAGCAAAGCTAAATAATATGATACATTCTTAAAGCTGATCAGTTTTGAATAGTTTGGGCATTCAGACCCACAGGTTTCTTCACACAGGACATTCTTCTCTCTTTATTTCTGTCCCTAGTTTTATCACCCCCTCAAAGTGAAATGAGCAGTACCTCAATACAACTTTGGTTTCTTCCTAAGCACCCAATATATGGTAAATTCTTTACCCCCATGATACTATATAAGACATCACTCATTTATTTTCTATTTTAAGAACTTTTACACATTTGAAGTGAAATAACCTACTTTATATTGAAGAGAAAAATTTGTTAAGCTTTGAGTGGTAAGTTTGATATACATCTCCTTTTATGTAGCAAGTTGTCATAAAACAAAATCCATGCCAGTTTGTAACCAATAAGCCATTTCAAGAGGGTAGTATAACCTGTAATAAGAAAGCAAATATTGCTGGGTGCAGGGGCTTGCATCTGTAATCCCAGCTACTCAATAGGCTGAGGAGGGAAGATTACTTGTGCCCAGGAGTTTGAGCTGTAGTGAGCTATGATTGTGCTGCTGCACTCTAGCCTGGATGACAGAGTTAAGACCCTATTTCCAAAAGGATTTTTAAAAATTAAAAAAAAATAAAAATAAGGCAAATATTAAGGAGTAAAATTAGAAATAAATCTTATGGATGTTATAAAAAAAAACCCTCTCTTTTCTTTTTATGGTCTTTCTTACTAGGTAAAATACATTCGGGGCCTAGAATTGAAAGCTGTAGTATTAATAACTTTTTTTTGGATTGGTCCTCACTATGGAATATTATAGAACATTCCTCAATGTTAGAGCTGGAAAACCTTTAGAGATTACTTTGTTCAATCCTCTGATTGCATAATTAAAGAAATTGATGGAAGGTAATAGATTAAGTTCATTTAACTAAAGTTGCATAGTCATTCATTGCAAAACTTGGATTCTAGATCCAGGCCTGCTGACTCCAACTCTACTTTCTTCTAGCTATGCTGTGTTGCCTCCATCACAGAGTGTCATACTTTGGAACATATAAAAATAAGATTACTACATGCCAGCATTGTACTAAACATTTTACATACATGATGGTATTGAATCCTCAAAATAACCCATTTTATCAATGAGTAGACTGATTAAGGAAGTTAACTAACAAGCCCAAGAACTGATAGTAAATTGCTGACTCAGGATTGGAATCTGGGCAATCCAGCTCCAGCGTCTGTTTTCTAAACTACAGGAAAAAGAAAAAATATATAATATTAAAATGAAGGAAAGACTGTGTATAGAATCAGCAATTACAAAAGCTTATTTTTTAAAAGTCAGTACTTTTATAAAAGCATCTGTAGCCTTAAGGCCGCCTGTAAAATATCACACAGAACTTATTAAGCTTCTTTAAGGCCCTAGGACTAGTTTAAAAGGCTCTGGCCTAGTCTACTCCAACCAGACACTGAGCAGACAATCTCAAATTATGTTGAAATATGAAGGACAAATTCCCCTAGAGCCTACCAGCCCCTCATCCCAGGAGGTGCTGCATTATAAGCATATTCTGAGTGCTGCCATCCTCTACATGCTTTCACTAACAAAGTCAAAACATTTAGCAAGCATTTGTAAGAAAGCATGATTACTTAGGTCACAGTAATTCTGTGGAAACTTTATGAATTCTTTCAGTATACTTTCTGTCCGTTAGGTTGCATTAGAAGTTGGAGACCAGCTGAAGGGGCAGTGATGAAGGCTTAGTCTCAATTCACATTTTAATGAAGGTTTCCACTTCCTGAGGCTCTTGTGTTCAAAGGACTCTGCCTAAACACTCCCACCATGGTTTGGCATGAAATTCTCAGGGATATTTACTAATGAAATTGCTCTGTAACTCACGCAGTTGGAAATGTTTCATTTGACTTGGCCTAAGAATCATTAACATTATTGTGCAGAGTAAGTGAAGAAGAAAATGTAGGCTGGTGGTAAAACCCTTCAACTATACCTTTCTCCCATTATCCAGATAAGGCCATATGAGAAACTGTAAATCTCAATGGCACCATGTCATCACCCAATTGCTTTTCTAACTTGCTTGCTTTATTCTCTGGAGAGCTATAGTCAAGTTCCATAACAGCTACTGATCATGTTTCACAGTGACCCTTGTGCCTGAGCAATGTGCACAGGAATGTACGTTGTACTACACTATAGATGCCATGAGGTCATTTAGTGGTTAAGGCCATAGGTTTCAGAGTCTGAGAGACCTGAGTTTAATTCCCAGTTCTGTCCCTTATTAATTTTCTGACCCTACAGCAAATCATTTAACTTATCTGAGCCTTTGTTTCCTTTTATGTACAATAGGGGAAGAAATAATAGCTACATTCCAAGAAACTGTTCATTCATTCAACAATAATTTGAGGGTCTACTTTGTACCAGATGAATGAAAAAACAAAAAAGATGTAAATAAAGAAATGATACAGTGGGTTAAAGGTGAAAAATGCTATGGAAAATGAATTATAGAGCAGGGTAAGGGATGAGTAGTGGTGGGCCGGGAGTTGGGAGAACAGAGTTGTTCTTTTAATTAGGATGGTCAAGTTGGGCCCTGGGTGAATAAAGACTTGGACCCTGTTCTTCATTCCGAATGAAAAAATGAAGCTAGTGAGGGGTACTGAGTAGATGAGTGATGTGAATCAAACTTACATTTAAAAAGATAATTCTGACTGTTATATTAAGCATAGATTATAAGGGGGCAAGGAGAGAAACAAGGAAATCAGTGAGAAAGCTATTGAAATAATCCAGGTGAGAGATGATGGTGGCCCAGAACATCAGAACAGGGAGGTAGCAGTGGATATGGCAAGAAGTGTTCAGATTATAGATAATTTTATAGGTGGAGAAAGACTCTGAGTTTTGGCCTGAGGAACTGGAAGGAGGGAATTGCTATCCAATGAGATGGGGAAGGCTGTGAGTGGAGCAAGTGTATGTGTGAAAAGAAAGAGCAAGAGTTCAATTTTAGGGCCATGAGTTTGAGATGCCTATTAGGCATCCAAGGGGAGAAGTAGAGTAGGCAGTTGGCTATATGAGTCTAGAATTCAGGAAAGAAGTCTGGGGCTAAAGATATAAATTTGGGATGTTGTGAGGATTAAATGAAAGAGGGTTTGTAAAGAACAAAAAACATTATGTGGTGCATGATAAAAAGTCAGTATATATTAAAGGTATGTAATCATAATATCAGCAATTATAATTGCCACTACCTGCCTATCACAGTACCTAGCATTTAGCAGGCTTTATATATGTACATGAATTAATCAAAGAGTAACACTTCAAGCTACTGTATAATATATAGATAATTTTTGAAAGTACAATACAGGCAGTAACCATAATGTAATTTTTTCATTTAAAAAATGCAATTATAGGCCAGATGCAGTGGCTCATGATTGTAACCCCAGCACTCTGGGAGGCTTAGGCAGGAGGATAACTTGAGGTCAGGAGCTGAAGTTGCCTGAGCAACTTATGAGACTCTGTCTCTACAAAATTAGAAAAATTAGCTGGGCATGGTGGTGGGTGCCTGTGGTGCCAGCTACTCAGGAGGCTAACGAGGGAGGATCGCTTAAGCCCAGGAGTTTGAGGCTGCAGTGAGCTATGATGACACCACTGCAATATAGCTCAGGCAACGGAGCAAAGCCTGTCTTGAAAAAAGTAATATTATTAGTTGATTATTTTTAATTTCACAAATATTTGTTAAGAAATAAATAGAGTGACTATAAGTTGACATGCAAGTCCCTGCTCTAGGTTTATTACTATTTCCTACTCAGAAAGTTCAGACTAGATTTCATTGATTTTGTTTTCATTTTAATTTTATAGCTAGGCAATACTTTTATTCATAGGTTCAAAAATTAAAATGATATAAAGAGTGTCTACATCAAGGAATCTTGTTTTCACTCTTTTCCTATCCGTTCCCTCCAACTTGTAGCTCAGGGGTTGGCAAACATTTTCTGTAAAGGGAAAGTAATAAATATTTTAGGCTTGCAGGTCATAAAATCTCTTTCGCAATTACTCAGCTTTGCTGTTGTAGTGCAAAAGCAGCCATGGACAGTACAGATACAAATGGGTATGGCTGTGTTGCAATCAAACTTTATAAAGATAGGCAGCAGTCCTGCTGGCCATGGTTTTCTATCTCGACTATACATACTAGTTTTTATTAGTTTATGTTTTAATTCAAACGTCTATAACAAATTACCATGGACTGGGTGACTTAAACAACAAACATTTATTTCTCACGGTTCTGGAAGCTGGAAGTTCAAGATCAGGGTGCCAGCATTATCCAGTTCCAGGGAGGGCCCTTGTCCAAGTTGCAGGCAGCTGACCTTTTGTACTTTATTCTCCGCAGGAGAAAGAGCAAGCTAGCTGTCTGGCCTCTTCCTAAAAAGGCACTAATTCACCCTCGTAATCTGGTTATCTCCCTCCCAAAAGCCCCATCTCCAAATACCATCACATTGAGGATTAGATTTCAACATAGGAATATTGGAGGGAGACAAACATTCAGTCCATAAGTGTTTACTTTGTTTCTTTATCAAATATAAGCATATGCAAATATAAATTCTTGTGCCCCCTTTCTTATACAAAAGTTAACATAAGATATACCACTGTTCTATACCTTGAAAAGTATATATTATGTTATATTTTGATAATATTTCAATATCAAAACATAGAGTGGGCATCCTCATTTTTTTATTTTTTTATTTATTTTATTTTATTTTTTATTGGGGGAAAACTACAAAGCATTTACAGTACAATGTTTACAGTCACAATTTGTAGTGAGCTGATCTCCCAAAATATATTACCACTCAAGTTGACTTATCTTGTTACATTCAAAAACCTACTCTGTCAAAGTCCACTCATTTTTTTTTTTTACATTTCCTTCCATT
>CAUYRT010108059.1:0-27972 GCA_963574885.1 Lepilemur ruficaudatus
CCTAGCAACTGCATTCCCTGATATGCAAATGTGTAACCCTGACAACTAGTAATTGAGATCTGTGATTATAAAGCCTATGTGAATCTAACCATATTGCTAGACAGTTACAGGGATCTGCCTAGTCGCCTAAGCACCCCGCTGCGATTATTCTGATCTTTTTATATAAAACTATAAACTATAGCTTAGTCTGTGTGTATTCTTTTATTCTTACTATCTGCTATCAATTTGCTCATCCTCTGTGGTGACCCCTATCTTAGAGACCTGGGTCCACAGGGAGGAGTAGCTGACCTCCTCGTGGGCCTGCCGTGCCCGCATCTTCCCCCCTTCTCCCTTTGTCTTCTTTCCTGTTTCCCCCCGCTGCAAAAGATAATGAGGGTATTCCCAATTTCTCATCAGCTACAAAGAAAGGCTTCAGCCCCAAAGATTGATTCCAAAGGCAAAATTAACAGTATCAGTACCACAATGGTACCAGCACCTACCAAAGAAAAAATGTGACGTGCATTTTAGGAACTACAGCAACCATTACCTCTAACACTTAGAACTTAAAAATTTAATTCCCTTGGTATTTACTTCTGTCAAGAACTAAGCCATTCCCACTAGGATGGCTATAAGAAAAAAAAAAAGGAAAATAGTGGGTGATAAAAAGCACTGGTGCATGGGACTACAAACTAGTACAACCTCTATGGCAAGTAAGACGAAGATACCTCAGAGAACTACAAGTAGAACTACCATTTGACCCAGCAATCCCATTACTGGGCATCAATCCAAAGGAACAAAAGACATTCTATAAAAAAGACATCTGCTAGAATGTTTATACCAGCGCAATTCACAATTGAAAAGATGTGGAAACAACCCAAGTGCTCATCAATATATAAGTGGATTAATAAAATGTGGTATATGTACACCACGGAGTTCTACTCAGCCACAAAAAACAACGGAGATCTAGCACCTCTTGTATTATCCTGGATAGAGCTGAAGCCCATCCTACTAAGTGAAGTATCACAAGAATGAAAAACAAGCACCATATGTACTCACCATCAAATTGGTATTACCTGACTTAACTGACCAACACTTAAGTGCACATATAGTAGTAATATTCATCAGGTGTTGGACAGGTGGGAGGGAGGAGGAGGGGATGGGTATATTCACACCTAATGGGTGCAGTGCGCACCATATGGGGGATGGACACGCTTGAAGCTCTGACTCAGGTGGAGCAAAGGCAATATATGTAACCTAAACATTTGTACCATAATATGCTGAAATAAAAAACAAAAAAATACAAAAAGCAGATGTGGAGAAATTGGAACCCTTGTGCATTGTTGGTAGGAATGTAAAAAGATGCAGCCACAGTGGCAGCTACTTGGCAGTTCCTCAAAAAGTTAAACAGAGAATTAACATATGACCCTGAAATTCCAGTCCTGGGTAGACACCCAGGAAAATTAAAAACAGGTACTGAAACAAATACATGTATGCAGCACTATTCGCAATAGCCAAAAGACAGAAACAGCCCAAATGCCCACTGATGGATGGATAAGCAAAATGTGGTATATACATACAATGAAATATAGTTCAACCATAAAAAAGAAATGAAATACTGACGCATGTCACAATCTTGAAAACATTATGCTAAGTGAAAGAAGTTAGACACAAAAGGCCACATATTAGGCAGGATGCAGTGGCTTACGCCTGTAATCCTAGCACTTTGGGAGGCCGAAGCAGGAGGATCACTAGAGGTCAGGAGCTCAAGACCAGCCTGAGCAACACAGCTAGACACTGTTTCTACAAAAAATTTAAAAATTAGCCAGGCATAGTGGCTCACGCCTATAGTCCCAGCTAACTGGGAGGCTGAGGAAGGAGGATCACTCGAGGTCCACGAGTTTGAGGTTGCAGTGAGTTAAAATCAGACCTCTACCCTCATGCCCGTGTGACAAAGTGAGACTCTGTCTGAAAACAAAAACAAAAAACCAGGTCACATACATTGTATGATTCTATTTATATGAATTATCCAAAACAGCCAAATGCATAGAGATAGAATGCAGATTGGTGACTGTCAGAGGCTGGTGCGAGGGAGTGATGGGGAGCAACTGCTTGATGGGTATGGGGTTTTACTGTGGGGCAATAAAATGTTTTGGAACTAGAGGTAGGGGTTGCACAACACTGTTCTAAATAACTGTTTCTGATTTATTCATTTAGAAATGGTTAATTTTATGTTATGTAAATCTCACACCAATAAGAAAGAAAATACAGAAAGAACTAAAGTGTTAACATAGACATCATAAAATTATCCAATGCCCACTTGGATTGTAAGGACTCTTACATGTCCTTTCACTTCATTCTAGGTAATAATATCTGTGAAATCAACTCTCTGATATACAGCATTTTTCTGATTCACATTACATACACAATTAAGACTAAAGGCTCCTTCATGGGCTGTCTACCATCATCTTACTTCAGGATTAGCCTAGCTAATTAATATACTAGAACTCCAAGTCCAAACTCAAAAACTTCTGAACTGGCTGTTGACTTCTGAGAGAAATAACACTAACATTTACAGAACTAACACAAGCTGTTGCATTACATATTTATTAATAATTTTTAACTCTCATGGTTGCTAAATACTTTGCATACCTACTAAATCCCCTCAAAGTAGCCAGGAGATGTTCAACAGACGTCAAATGAAGTCCACACATGGACCTTCAGCTACCACCTTGGGTTGCAAGGAAACCAGGAAGAAAAATTTGACTTCAAATCTTTTCAGCTCTTCAGCTTCACCGTGGCCTCACAGCACTGTCTGCTGTTGCTGCCTGAGTAACATTCATTAACAAAATCTGGCAGGAATCTCAAATGGCTTTTCCAGAATAAAAATGCCATCTCATCCTGACCACATTCCCAATATATCAAATGTGAAGGAATAATTCAGTTATTATATTGGAATATGATATTCTTGGGAATATGACCCTGTCCTGATATTTAACCAGAGATTTTTTAGAATTTAAGTAGAAGAAAAATCAGACCTAAAAATCCAAATGAATTCATAATCATATAAAATACATCAGGAACTTCAAAAGATATATGAGGAATGATTTTTAAATCGTAGCACTACAAAAATTGCTTGAAAGTTAATTAATCAGTTGTAAAAATACCAGGTGATCAATGTCTAATTGCAAAGTAACACCTCCCACCCCCTCACACTCAGTGGGAATATTATAAACTCTTTCTTCCTAACATGCTTTGTCTCACAGTTAATGAAGTGGCCAAAGAGCTCGAGATTTCTGTTTCATGATTTCAATAGTCAAAAAAAAGCCTAGTTCTCTACTTCTATTTCTTTAGTAATAATGGTTTTGCCTTAGAGGCTTCCTTACCTGGTTGAGTTTGATGTATTCCTGTTCATAAATTTCAGCAAGGCTCAATTTACTCTTCTCATGGTCTAATGTTAAACGCTTTTTATATTCATATGCATCCTCTTTAGGTTTTTCTTTACGTACTACATCATCCCAAGCCTGAAATATAAAGAGTAGGTAGAACATAAGTTAACAAAATCTATAATTTATTCTAGGTTCACTTAAGAATCTTCCTCTGGATTATTATTTCAGAGTAAGAAAATTATAGTAAAAAGAAAGTAATTATTTCAACCTCTGCAATGACTATTCAAGTCACAAAGAACAAGCATTATGAATAGGAAAGAGGGCATTATTCAAATATCCTTTTCTGTTTTTATGTTAAATGAGTCTTTCTTCTGGTTACCAACTTTAATCCCACATTTTCCCATCAAAGTTTGTTTAAAAGTCAAGTCTTATGTTTACCTTGTTTCATTCCAAATTGTAAGATACTCTGTGGATACTACCCAAACGCCAAACCCTTTCTACTTGAGACACAGAAGTGTGGACAAATATATACACATGTTATAAAGCCATCTCTTACCACCCATGCCATATACCTAAGTTTTACTCTAAGTTTACAAAATCAGATCCGTTCTTCAACAAAACTCTTTGCTAGGTTGTCAACATTTGAAAGGCTACACCCTTGAGAAATGTTTTTAAAACTGCAGTTCTATCATATTGCTAGGATTTCAATGTCCCCTCCAAAACTCAAATTGAAACTTAATCCCCGATACAGCAGCATTGAAAGGTGGGGCCTTTGAGAGGTGATTAAATCATGGGGCTCTGCCCCCATGAATGGATTAGTCCATTTATGGATTAATAGGTTATCATGGGAGGGGAACTGGTGGCTTTTTAAGAAGAGAAAGAGAAACCTGAGCTAGCATGTTAGCTTGCTCAGCCCCGCTCTATGTGATGTCTTGCACAGCATCAGGACTTTGCAGGGAGTCTCCACCATCAAGAAGGCCCTCACCAGATATGGCCTGTCGCCCTTGGACTTCTCAGCCTCCATAATGGTATTCCTTTTTTTTAAATAAATTACCCAGTTTCAGATCCTCTCTTACAAGCAACAGAAAACAAACTAAGACACACATACTGTGTGATCTGCCACATGAGATACTGTGTCTAAAACCAAGGGTTCCATGTGTGACCATGGCAAGCCAGTCACCAGCTTCATGACACCACCCAAAAGGTTGGCAAGACACAGGAGGGAGGATACTGGCAATGGCTTCTGGATCTCCCTCTCTCCTGGGGCACAATGCCCATCTTTCCTGTTACTAGTGAAGAGACACATCTCACAAAACAAAATATGAAGATATCCTTGGCCTAGACTTAAGGCTATTCAGTGAAGAACATTAAGTGAAAATAAAGAGAAGAGGAGTCCTACTGCCAAAATAATCTCATATTATTTCTAAAAATTTCAGTGACACTTAAATTAAGTTAAATTTAATTCTTACTGACCTGATCTCTTATCCTCTGTTTAATGATGTCTTCTAGTTGAAGGGTGGTTTCCTCTGTAATCACAGGTGCTAAAGGAAATCCAACATGTATTCATTAGGTAGATATACACTAGACCACTGATTCTAAAATTGTGGTCATTGGAACTACAGCATCAGCAACACCTGGGAACTTGTTAGAAATGCAAATTCTTGCACCAACCCTACAGAATCAGACAGTGGGGAAGGTAGACAGCTATCTGTGTTTTAATAAACCTTCTGATGCTCCCTCAAGTTTGAGAACCACAAAACCAGAATATATATGGTAGTATGTTCTAATATTTTTATCCCATGTACCTGCGGACTCTTCCCCTCTTTTGCATTCTCTCTTCCACAGAAACAGAATGAAAACTCATTTTGACTTAATGCACAAGAAAGAGTTCAATGAGATGAGCGGGGTTGTGGGTTAGAGTCTGCAATTTAATCAGTGGACAGTAACAGCATACAAGCCTTGTAAACAGATCACGACAAGAAATTTGATTATGGACTATACATCAGGTATCATTAGTGTATCATGCTAAATTTCTTAGCTGGATTAATGCTGTTGTGGTTATATAGAAGAATGTCCTAGATTGTAGACAATACATGGAAAAGTACATTAAAATGAAGTGTCATGATATTGGCAACTTACTTTGAAATGATTTAGGGAAAAAAAGGGCGCATACACAATCATACATACGTGGGGGAGAGAAAGCAAACATGGCAAAATATTAACAATTGGTGAATCCAGTTGAATGGCACATAGATGATCACTGTACTATTTTTTTCAACTTCTCTGTATGTTTGCAAGTTTTTAAAATAAAAGGCTGGAGAAAAAGAAACATCACACCAAATCTTTCTATGAAATGGAAACAGAAAAAGCACAGAAATGAAGACTACACAGAACCATACCCATTCGGACGGCATGGTCAAAGTGCAGGGTCTCCTCTAGAAGGCTGTTTTCTGGTCGCTTCTGTGCTGTCACTTCCCCTTGAAGCTGCCAAGGCTTTTTTTCCAACAACTCTTTTTCTAAAGATGCAATTTTTGCATTCATCTAAGAAATAAATAAAAGAGTTAAGCAAATAATATTTTAAAATGTAGGAAAGCAAGAAATGCATTTTTCCTCAATATCATTGTTTTGTTCTTGCCACCTGTTTATTATGCCAATGACTTCCTATTCCTGTTGCCTGAGGCGGGGTGAGCTCCAGATGACCTCTTTTCCCCATTGATTTGAATTGCCATGTTTATAATACACTAAATTCCCCCAGAAGCATTTGGGTTTATTTCTGGGCTCTTTTTCTTTCTTTCTTTTTTATTTAAAGACACAGGGTGGTTTCCCACTTTCCTCTAGGCTGGAGTGCAGTGGTGTGATCACAGCTCACTGACACCTCAAACTCCTGGCCTCAAGCAATCCTCCTGCCTCAGCCTCCTGAGTAGCTGGGACCACAGGTGTGTGCCACCAAGCCCAGTTTTATTCAAATAATTTATCTATTCACAAGCTACTATCAATTTTAATTATTAGAGCATCCTAAAGTTAAGAAATTTTTTGACTAGAATGTTAGTATCTGATGGAGCTGACCCTTTTTACTCCACACTCTACTCCTAATTATCTCTAACTTCTAGACAACAATCATGGCTTCAGTGTATAAAATGCCAGCCTTTTCAGCCACCTTACAGAATTCTCTTATTTTCCTAATAGCTTTTCAGTATCCTCTCCCAATATTAATGATTTCATTTTAGTTTTCCTTATCTCTTATCTGTTTCTATTGTAGTTGCACTGGCTAACACTTCTAAAAGAACGTTAAATAACAGTGGTAATTATCCTAGCGAACATTTTGTTTTATTTGGGATTTTGAAGGGATGTTTCTAGAATTTCACCATTAAGCATGATGGTAGCTTTTGGCTACAAGTATTTATATTCTATTAATACAAGGAGTGAAAAAAAATTAGAAATGGATATTGCATTTCATCGAATGCCTTTCTGACACATAAAGAGGTAACCATATGGTTTTTATCTTTAGCCTCTCAAAACCAAGAATTGTATTAGTCAATTTTCTAATACTGGATCAAGAGAATGAGGCCTGCCTGGGTGTGTGGCATTATTTCTTCACTGTACTATTTAGGAGTTCTGCATCACTATTCACATATGAGACTCTGAAGTGTGTATGTGTGTGTGTATTTTAATGCTACCTTTGTCAGGTTTGGGTTTTCATGTTATAACAATTTCACAAGAAAATAGTTTGTAATCAATTATCTATTTCATGAGGTTTGATATAATCCCACAATGAAATTAAACCTTCTTTCTTTTTTGGGTGAGAAGGGTAGCAGGAATGAGATGAGAGGACACTCACTCGTTGACAAATTTACTTTCTTTTATGGTGATTTCTTTAGACTTTTCTTCTGGGGACAATCTGATAATCACGGCTTTAATACAGCTTCTCATTTTTTTAATAATTCTTTTGATATACTTGGTATCTTTCATTATGTGCCTATTTGCTTTTCTAATTGTGTGATATAATTTTAAGGTGGATAAATGATAGAGCCAAATGATTGGAGCCAAACTACATCTATTAAAATTAAGTGACATTTCATTTGTCTCAAATCATGTCATAGAGAAATAACTTATCAACTTTGGAAGATGTGTTTGAGATGGTATTAATTAAAATTCAGGCTATGTGGCACTCACAAAAATCATCTGTGAAGTACCTTAAAGAGATAAGCAGTGTACTCCAGAGCAACTGAAACAGTTACAAGAAGGCCACAGCTTACTAAGAGACACATGCCATATATATGAAGACATTAGGGACAGAGAAAAGAAACAACCGTTTTACACACAGGTCCCTAATTGAAAGCCTTACGTTGGGAGATACAGGCATTGATTTTTGAAAATTAGATGTTTTCCACATGGCATCTCTATACAGTGTGCTTTATAGAGAGTAGCAGCAAGATTTTTGTTTTTAAAAGATGATTAATATCCTCTCACAAAAAAACAGGTGGGAGAAAAAAAGGTTAATAGTTCCAACAAGAAAAACTGAGTAGATTAGTTAATAGTCTGAGTTCCACAGTCATGTTAAGCATATAAAAAAATCCTTAAGTTCCTAATAATTACCTTTTCCTGTCTTTTTTCAAAAGAGGATTTAACTTCATCAGAATTTTTCTTTACATTTAAAACATTTGTATCTTCAGTTTCCGCATCATCTGGCAAAGCAAAGGTCACTCTTTTCAAACTTTCTTTATGTTGTTTATCATCTTCATTTTCTTCAAGGTCATTATCTTCATCCCTACAACATTAAAATACTTATAAAAGGAAATATACTACTTTTCATTAGAAAAACAAAAGGAAACAAATTTTCCATTAACAAAGTTCTTCTTTTGTATACTTAATGCAACCAAATATTCAGAACTTCCAAAGTCACTCAGTTAAGGAACAACAAAAGAATTATTTAGGTGAAATGCTATGTTAAATAATAGAATAGGCCAGGCAAAGTGGCTCATGACTATAATCCCAGCACTTTGGGAGGCCAAGGCAGGAGAATCACTTGAGTCCAGGAGTTTGAGACCAGTCTGGGCAACATAGCAAGATCCTATATCTACAAAAAATAAAAAAAATTAGTTGGGCATGGTGGCATGCACCTATAGCCCCAGTTACTCAACAGGTTGAGGCAGGAGGATCACTTAAGCCCAGGAGTTCAAGGTTACAGTTAACTATGGTTGTGCCACTGCTCTCCAACTTTGGTGACAGAGCAAGACTCTGTCTAGAAAGAAAAGAAAAGAAAAGAAAAGAAAAGAAAAGAAAAGAAAAGAAAAGAAAAGAAAAGAAAAGATCTACTGTCTGATTTTAGAGAATCTAATTTCTTAAGATAAACACATTTGACAACTATGAGCACACATTTATGAATGCACAATTCCAGCTTACAATGTAAAGGATGATTCAAAGTACTCACGTTTCAGAAATGCTTAGTTCTTCTGCTGCTTCTTCAGCAATTTCTTCCTCATCTTTGTCTGAACCCAGCTCATCATCATGAGCACTTGCTATGTCTTCATCACTTTCAACTGGGTCAAAGAAATCTCTGTATTTCAGGTTTCTGGAACTTTTACTTGACTAAAATAAAAATATTTTTTAAAATTTTAATTAAAGATAGAAAAATACATTAAAACATGCACCTATTTGTATGTGTATTGTATATACACATTACTTTCCATTTCAACACAAGCCAAAAACTGTTATTAGGGAAAATCGGCAACCAGTAACACTACCATAAAATTATAAGAACTGGAACATCAACTGAATTTAAGTATAGATTCATTTATAACTGATAAAATAGAACACAATATTCCACATCTCTAAATCTTCTAACTACAATTAAATCTCTCTTAGAACAACAGAACAAAATCTAATTTGAGAAGGAAGAAAGTAATCTTTCTCCTCCCTCAAAACTTTACCTTAAGTTTTTGACTTCCAAATAGTCCTTCCTCATCTTCGTCAGAATCAACATCTTCAAAAAAATCAATATCTTCATCCTCCTCCTCATTTTTTCCTTCCTCTTCTTTTTCTATGTTTTCTAAAAAGGCTTCCATTTCCGATAGTTTGAAAAATTTATCATCTACTATGGATTTTTCTCTTGGTTTCTTAGGCACTTTGCTCTGTACCTTGCTCTGCTGTTCTAATTTGCTGATATCAAAGTCAAGGTCAGAATCCTCATCACTGAAAACTGGGCTTTTCCTCAGATCAAATTTACTTGCGTTTTTAGCTCTTTCACCCTTTTTAGGACCGTCAGCATCTATGTCTGACGCTTCTTCCTGCTCCAAAACTTGCTCTAGGTCCTCCTGGCCATCAGGCTCCATCTCTGAACCATCCTCTTCACACTCCTGTTCTTCACTCTCTGGGAGAAGACTGATGTCTTCTTCTTTAATTGTTTCACTAACTGCATTCTGGAAGTATTGTAAAATTGGTTCATTCTGCAATTCCAGTTGTTGCCAGATCTGCTCATCATCAAAACTGTCTATCACAAGTTTCCGTAAAGGACTCCCATGGATCCTACCTTTCTCTAGTATTTTATTAAAGTCATAAAGTACTTTTGTTAAAGAAGTAAATTTTGATGCTAATCCATCTTGAATCCTATTGGGGGGAATTAAATGAGATTTAGAATTATGGGTAATAATTTCACAGTACTCTGAATTAAAAGAATAAAAGCCCAACTCTTGTGCCAAATCAAATTTGAAAGAAGTACCAATTTCTAGTACAGATTCTGGCCCCCAACAATGTATTACTTTGCTGATGAGCTGCAATGATACATAAAACTGTCAGCTAAGCATCTGAATCTACTGTATAGATTTTAGGTAGGAAAATCATTACACACCTATTTGCTTAGAGCTATATAGTGAATTGGCCTTAAATTCTCAACTCTGCTACGTTATATACCACTCCTTTCACTCAGTCAGTCAATGGTCAACATTTGCTTTGGCTGGAGTGGTCAAGGAAACCTCTCTTAGATGTGACATCTGAGGTAAGACTTTCAGATAAGGGGAAAGTCTTACAAAGATGTGGTAACATGTATTGCTGGCAGAAGAACAAATTCTCCAAGACGAAAAAGAGATTGGTGAACTTGAAGAACAGAAAAGTTAGCATGGCTGGAGTGTGGAGGAGGCAAAAAGGGAGACTGGAGAGGCTGCTGGGAGCCAAATCAAGCCAGGCTCAGGGGAAAGAGTTTGCCATTTTAAGAATAATGAGAAACATCAGAAGGTTTTAAGCAGAGGGATGAAATAATGATTTACACTTTGGAAATATGGCCTATAGAAGAAGACTGAAGGTCGGGTGATTAGGAAACTGATGCAGCATTCCAGACAAAGGATGATGGTGCTTTATGCAGAGCAGTGAATATGATGAGAAGCAGGGGATTCAAAATATAGATAGACCCGACAAGGTTGCTAAGCAAAAAATGAAGACATCAAGTAAGCAGCCTAGTTGGATTGGATGTCTATGCAACTGGAAAGACAGAAGTGCCATTTACTGAGGAAGGCTTGGGTGGTGGAAAGGACTTCAGCGAGGGCAGAGAGTACAGACGGGTAAATAGAAACAACAGTTCTATTTTGGACACAGTGAATTTGAGATGGTGAGAGTATTGAGATTTTTTACATTGTTAAAAGCTGTATATTGTGGATCTCCCAATTGTGTGCTATTGAAATCAAACTAAGCTCAGTTAGTCTGTAGTTGCTGTGAGCCTGGAGCTCAAGGATGAGGTCAAAGTTTGAAATATAAATCTTAAGTCGTAATTTTACAGACCAAATTTGAAGTTCTTCAACAAAATACGTAGGAATCGCTTGTGCTGGAAAGAGAGATGAAAGGCAGTTCTAATTCTCAAGAAGCTTAGTCGTGGGGGTGGACAGACAAGCGATAAGTTCATACTTTCAATAAAGCGTGATGACAGGTAAGCACTGGGTGCTTTAGGGGCACATAGGAAGAAACAGCAACCAACGTAGTTTGCGTGTAGAGGAATGGGGCATGCACAAGCTTCCAGGGAGGCCTCAGAACGTTAATAACTGAGCTTAGTTCGATTTCAAAACCACACAACTGGGAGAGCTACACTGTACAGATTTTAATAATTTCTGAAATTCTAGGGAAGGGTAAACTGACATTTGGGGAAAAGCGACTACACTTCCCCTTATCTCCCGCCCCGGCCCCGCAGTTCCAGATTGCAACTCGAGCCCACCCGAGACCCAGGCCGCACCCGGAGCCCGGGATCTGTACACTTACGTAAGGAAGCACTCGGGCCGGCCGGTGGCTTTACCGACCTCCTTCAGACACCGCTCCAGGGTGCGTCGACGCCAGACCCGCGGGGCCATGGCTCTCAGCAACTTTGGACGCAGCGCCGCATGTGAGAGACAAGTCGCCCGGAAACTGCGTAGCAAACACGCGCCTAGCGCAACTAGGAGGTCGGAGCCAAAAGTTCCGCGGCGCACAGGTTCCGGACCCACCGGGCTTGCGCAGAGAGGCGGGGCGGGAAACTGAAGAAAAGAGCCCCCGGTCGGCCCAGGAGTCTTTGAACGTTCTCCAAACTTTCTGTTTTGTATGCTTGAGGAGCCCATAAAGAGTGACGCGTCCTGGCTTTAAGTTTCTGCTTTAAAGTAAGTGGTTTCAACAACGTTGTACTGTAACAGGAACGTAGCTACATTCGCCACGGCCCCTAGCCGCTTCTGGCCCCGCCCCCTGGCCGGGACGCCCCGCCCCTCGGCCGCTCTGCTCGCCGCCGCTGCCGCCCGTCGGGGTTTAGCGGGTCGCTCCCCAAGATGGCGTTCGTGCTGAAAGCGGCGGCTGCGGAAGCCGCAGGTGAATACCTCGCGCCGTCGGAGGTCGTCGTGGGGCGGGGCGCGTGAGACTGGCAGCCAGGGGGCGGAGGAGGCCACGGGGTGGCCAGAGCACCTAGATCTAATGAGTTCTGTCCCCGAAGTCGCGTTCCGCAGCCGCGGCAGCACCTGGACAGAAGGTACCTTCCGCGAACGCCTCCGCTCAGCACCGAGATTGCCTGGTTGCAGGCCAGTCTCGCTGCTACTGCGGGAGCTGTGCGTGGTTGATGTTGCTACCTTTTAATGTGTGCCAGAGGCGAGGGAACTTGCCCAGCGTGCCAGGCAGGGCAGAGGGCAGGGACAGAAGTAAATGGAAGAGGGATGGTGTATTTTACCTCGCACCATGAGAGAGACTGGGGAGAAACTAGAAAGGAGAGCAAGTCTTGTAAAAAAAACTTGAAGCAGATCTCCAAGCATGTCCAATATCGTGTTGAGAACGCTTGAAGGTCAGTGGTTTAAAGAATACCAGAACAGTGGCTTTTTCCACCTGCAACCCCTACTGGAATTACACAAATTACACATTGCAGGGTTCAGAGTAATGCGATTCTGCTGCATCTTTCTGAAATGAAGGCAGAGAATCCTAAAACTGAAGAGTTGTGAGTTCCTGCCAATCAGAGGGCAATCTGAAATAAAAAAATCTTTAAAAAGTTGGCTTGATTGTGGTAATCATTTCATAATTTATATGTATATCAACACATCACATTGTACACGTTAAATATATACGACTTCTATTTGTCATCATATCTCAAAGCTGGAAAAATATCTCTTAAAATTTGCTAAAAGTCAAAGGACAAAATATAAGAATTCAATTCACAGCCAACTTTTTAGGAACACATATTTTTATTAAGTGTAAGTATCTATCTCATTTGAACCCCTTTATTTCATGTTCCCCACCCAGTTTGCTTGGTCTACAGAATATTACCCACTGATTTCTTACTACTAGGATCATCCCTTTATTTATTTATTTTTTTTGAGGTAAAATTCGCGTAACAAAATAGCCCTTTAAAAATGTGTGATTTAGCAGCATTTGTTACATTGTATTGTGCAACCATCTCCTTTATCTAGTTCAAAACATTTTCATCACCGCAAAAGGAAACCCTTATTCCCTCTATCCCCTGGTGACCACTATTCTGCTTTCTGTCTCTATGGATTTACCTATTCTAGATATTTTATATAAATGGCATCATACAATATATGACCTGTTAAATCTAGGTTCTGTCACTTAATGTTTTCAATGTTCATCCATGGTGTAGTATGTCAGTACTTATTATCCAGATAATATTCTGTTGTATAGATGTGAATGATATTTCATTGTTTGGCTATTAGAAATACTGCTGCTATGAATATGAGTGTACGAGTTTTTGTACACAAGTTTTGTACATGGAATTCGTATTTTCAATTATTTTGGGTACTTAGGAGTGGAATTGCTGGGTCAAATTATAATTCTGTGTTTAACTTTTTGAGAAACTGCTGAATTGCTCCATGGTAGCTGCACCATTTTACATTCTCAGCAGCAATGTACAAGTGTTCCAGTTTCTCCACATCCTCATCAACATTTGCTATTTTTTATTTTCACAGTTATGGCCATCTTCGTGGGTGTGAAGAAGTGTCTCACTGTGGTTTTAATTTGCTTTTTTCCAATGACTGTTGTAAGATGTTGAGTATCTTATAATATGTGATTGTTGGCCATTTTTATGTCCTTATCCCTTCATTTTAAAGCAGCAGAATTGTTGAATTCTCACAGCTATCACTTTTTTGTACCCTATTCCTAGAATGTATGCTTCAGGGACCAAATAAATCCAATAAAAGTGACATTTCCTTTCTCAAGACAATTCACGTCTCAAGAGATAGGATAAACCTGTATAGCCTCAAAGTCTTAATTTTTACAATGTATAAAAAATGCTGTTATCTTTCTGTCTTTTTAACACATGAAAGAGATTTTGTTTTCTATTAAAAGGAAACAGAAACCATTCATTCTAGTAACCTGTTTCCTCTTCTCACACTTAGAACCAAATGATAAGTATATTATGGAGAGAGATAGACTACCGTGAGGCTTCCTATAACGTGAGTTTCTTGACCTTCCTTTTAAGTGACAAAGGTATTGAAATATCCCTAAAACTGATATGAGATATAAAACTTCATCTTCACTTAGATATCCTGTAATTTGTTTTTTGACATTTCTCTATGTCCCTTTGCTGTTACCGCGACACCTGTCAGGGTACCTCTACCAGTCCCATCTCTTATAGATAAATAACCCTGGCAGAAAGAATTCAGAAACACTTGAACTTAATATTTGACATACTATTAAAATGTCACGGACAAAACAACTTTTTCATGTACATATTACCCTAGCATTCACTGATCCTATTTATATTATTCTTTGATATAAATACGTTCTGTATTGAACTTTCATTGCAAATAGTACTTGCAATAATAGGCAAAGAAAGAAGGGAAGAGCATCTTAATGATGTTGTTGTTTGTTAGCGTTTTTATAGTTTCCTATCACCATATCCTCATGAGATAGTTTCTTGGTCTCCACAAATAACCCTGCATGCCATTTATCTAGCAAGCAATCATTGTATGTTATTAACAATAGGAATGATTGAATTTATTGTGTCCCTACTATTTATGTCTGGCGTTGTTTTATGTTTTTTACACCAACTATATAATCTTTACAACAAAATAGCAAGTTAGATATTTAGTGGGTAGTAACAGTATATTTAAAAAATTGAAATAGAACAGAAAATATCAGAGCATATTACATCTAGTAAGAATTAAGTATTATGAAATTTTGTTTCAGTTTTACATTTATGTACATGTGTACTGGGTTGGAATACACTTAGATTTCATAATATGATGAGTCCATAGAATTGGGCTATATTAACCTACTGGTAATAAGAACCTTTGGGTAGTTCAGTAATCAATAATATAGACTGGGGCAGAGCAGAAAACTAACTTATGCTAAATTTTGCCTTCTGTATATCAGGTTTATGGTCTTAAAATAAAATAGTGTCACTTTAATTTCCTTGTTATTAAAAATTTCAGTTAGAGGAATTATTTTTTTGTTAGCTGAAGGTCTGTAATTTTAAATACTATTTGAAGTGTTTTTCATTCAGAGCTAACTAACAACCTATTGTTTAAAATATATGTTCTTGGGCTGGTCACAGTGGCTCATGCCTGTCATCCCAGCACTTCAGGAGACTGAAGTGGAAAGACTGCTTGAGGCCAGGAGTTCAGGACCAGCCTAGGCAACATGGAGAGGCCCCATCTCTACAAAAACTTTTAAAAATTAGCAGGCATAGGGGCACACTCCTGTACTCCCAGCTACTTGGGAGGCTGAGGTAGAAGATTGATTGAGCCCAGGAGTTCAAGGCTGCAGTGAACTATGATTGCACCGCTGGACTCCAGCCTGGGTGACACAAAGAGACCCTGTCTCTAAAAATAAAATACATGCTCTTCATTTTGCTATTTCTTACCTTTTTATTAAATGATGTGGTTTTATAAGATTATGTTTACGCCTCATCCATGTATATAATTTTCCTTCTGGGAGGAATCTGGCTCTTCAAGTCCAGTGTTTTGGGGAATGAGAAAACAGAGTAATACATGGAGAGAAGACCTTGCAACCTTCAGTTGCTGAATTAAAGGGGATTTCTTCACATTCAGAAGCAAGTTCTGTCTCTAATGCTTCAAAATTATAAAAAGAAATAAAAAATTCTGGTCTCAGGAAATCCTCCTAAGTTAAATACCTCTTGAGCTTTGCTTGTTTTTCTCCCAACAATTAGATGTTTTCCATAGTTGATAATCATTCAAATAAACTACACGTTAAAAAGTAATGTATGGTTATGCCTTTAATGAACTTACTACAGAATATAAGATAAAAATTAAGTATAGGGAGGGAAGAAAATTGCTTGCTCCTGTCATTAAATGTTTGTTGTTTCACTATCACATTGAAACTTTCCCCTGTGAAATGCAGAGAATAGCAAGTAGTTCATGATATGCAGCTATCCTTTAAGTATTACTTGTAAATACAAATTATTATGAAAATGTCATTCTTCTAAGTCTAGTTGAAGCTCAGAATTAGCTCTTTAATTTCAGACAGTTATTTAGATGGGCAAAGCAGAATGAGTAAAAACTTAAGTTTTTCTATTTATCTCCAGATTTAATTTCAATAATTAAAAAGCATAGATGTATAAATAATAAATTTTTGTGTGTATTATTTGTTTTGATTTTAAAATTCAATTTAGAAGTGTATTAATTCTTGAAAGAAGAATATTAACAGATGTTCAATTTTTCAGGGCTTTTTTCCAGACTCCAAAGTTCAGTTCCAACACTAAGAGCTTTTTTCACATCACAACCCTTGCATCAAGTGGCAGATCCTGTGTGGAACTTGGGTAGACTCAATCATGTAGCCGTAGCAGTGCCAGATTTGGAAAAGGCTGCAACATTTTATAAGAATGTACTGGGGGCCCGGGTAAGTGAGGCGGTCCCTCTTGCCGAACATGGAGTATCTGTTGTTTTTGTCAACCTGGGAAACACCAAGATCGAACTGCTTCATCCACTGGGAAGTGACAGTCCAATTGCAGGTTTTCTGCAGAAGAACAAGACTGGAGGAATGCATCATATCTGCATTGAGGTATTTTAATTATTTTAATGCTTGGTATTTTATATCTCTATTTTACAAAATATCTTGTACCTTTTAAGACTACATAGGGTCACTGTCATCAGAAACTTTTCTTAAGTTTTTTAAGGGGAAGGATATTAGTCCTGCTGAAAGTTGGATCCATAGATATATTATCTTTCCTTCTAGAAAACTGTAAAAAAATAATATTAATATATTTTATTGAAGTCTGGATTTAACAGCCACTATAAAGGCCACCAAAGTTAGCCAAAACGTAATTTAGAGCTTTGTTCTAGGATTTATTGATCGTATGTTACCTCACATGTAATAGGAGTATAACTGCTTTCACTATCACAAGCAATTAGGAGAAACAAATGAAAAGACTTTATAAAGTAAGAATTTCCATATGTATGCTAAGTATTCTTAGAGTTATTTTTCTCCTTAAAATTCTAATAACTTGTTCTTTATTACAAAAGCAATACATTTTCAGTTTACTAACTGTGGTTTTTAAGATCTTCTGTATTACATCTGCTAATAATTACCCCAAAACATGAACAAATGTTGGACAAGAACATTCTCTTTTGAGAGCATTTATCTATAGATGTTCATGTTCAGATAACTGACTTTTAGAATATCAGCAATGACAACTAAGCTTCAATTTAAATTAATTTGATAAGATAGTTCTTTTGATATTAGGAATGACATAATTGTTAGGCCAAATTCCTAATCCAAAAGAGAGGTGGGTTGATTCTAGAGTGAATTCAAGAACCCGTTTAGTTTGTTAGTGCAAATATGTGTGATAACCTACAATGTGTATTGTACTAAGTACTTGGAATTCAGCAATGAATAAGACATGGGCCATGTCCACAGTGAGGAGGAGGGGCAGATATAGGCAAGGACAGCATACTTTAATAAGTGGAATTGATATACGTGACTTCTCAGCACAAATGAGGGAGAGGTTGATGGCTTTTGGCAAGTCGAGTTGCTGGGAAGGCCTCACAGAGCATGAGTTACAATGAATGTGAAGTAATTCCCCAGATGAATGAAAGGAGAAAGGTATTCCAGACAGAAGAAATATAATAGCATGTGGAAAGGCATGGAGTTATCATAACAACTAACACGTGTTGAGTCTTCCAGCAGTAGGTGTACAAAGTACTCAACACACATGATTTTCTTTAATTTCCATAGCTATCTTCTGAGGGCACTGTTAATCCCATTTGACAGATAAGGAAACTAAGACTGAGAGTAGTTAACTTGTACGCAGTCACATTAGTATAGTAGTAGGTGGCAAGGCTAGGATTGAAACCCAGGTTTGTTCTGATTCTGGGGTCTGCATTCTTAGCCATGACACCAATTGCCTTGATTATATTAATTGAGTTTAAAATTTGAGGTGGGAGAATTACAAGAAATTAAGCAGAGAACTAAACAAGGCCTAATATCAGCCTTTATTCCATTTTTAGGAGGTCACTTTTGGCTGCAGGTCTTTATCAGTGGAGCTGAGGGTTTGTCTAACAGCCCCCCACCCACCCCTGGAATGAGGACCTTTGAATCTACTCTTTTCTCTCCCACACTGCACTGTCTGTTCTACATCAAGAGAGCCCATGCCTTCAAAGGAAGCCAAATATGTGTGTTAGAAATTCAGTTAAGTAAAGAATAGTGGAAGTTCAGTAATATAATGGCAGATTCAAAAGTAGTTATTAAAAGGGGGAAATGAAAATGTATGTGAGTATAAAATGAAGATAGGTAATAAGAGAAATTATGAAAAGAAGTAAGTTAGTTAGTTGCTATTTTAGTATTTAGTATGACACCCCCAATCATCATTTCCTGCCCTAACAAAAAATTAAGTGACTTAATAGATAGATTTTGGCTGGGCGTGGTGGGTCACGCCTGTAATCCTAGCACTCTGGGAGGCCCAGGCGGGTGGATAGCTCAAGGTCAGGAGTTCGAAACCAGCTGGAGCAAGAGCGAGACCCCATCTCTACTAAAAATAGAAAGAAATTAATTGGCCAACTAAAAATATCAAAAAATTAGCCAGGCATGGTGGCACATGCCTGTAGTCCCAGCTTCTTGAGAGGCTGAGGCAGGAGGATTGCTTGAGCCCAGGAGTTTCAGGTTGCTGTGAGCTAGGCTGACGCCACGGCACTCTAGCCCGGGCAACAGAATAAGACTCCAATCCCCCCCCCGAAAAAATAGATAGATTTTATTATTCCTGTTGTCACTCTAAAAGTGAACTGTCTCAGGCTGATGTGGCAGCTCTGCCACCCATAACACATGACTTAAAGAGTTGCTCCAGGCATCACCATTTACTAGCCAGAGGCAAGGGAAGGTAGAGAGAGAATACAGGGCAAGTGCCTTTAAGGAGATGATCTAGACCAGGCGTGGAGAACCTGTGGCCTTAGGCCACATGTGGCCTTCTAGGTCCTTAAATGCAGCCTTTTGACTGAATCCAGATTTTACAGAACGAATTTTTTAATTTTTATTAATGTATTTTGTTCTTTTGTATCTTTATTTTTAAAATGAATATATTTAAAATACCAAAGAATAAAGTAAGTTTCAACGAAATAATCCTCCCAGATTGAGTGACAATTAGAACATTAGTAAGCCATGAGGGCTAAATTGATGGCTGCTATGCTCATGATTTAGTTCTAACTTCCCCTGCCTGACTGACTGGTGCCACTACCACATGAGGTTGGTTGGGGAGAGTTTATGGGGGTCCAGTATGCCAGTCTGTTATCAGCTTGGATGAATCAACTGATACTACTGTCTCGGCACAGGTTTTATACTTAATTTGGGTCATAACAAAAGATTTTCTTTGCTACAAAGAATTACTCGCTTTGGTCGCTCTTTCAAACAGAACACGGGAAATGGATATCTTCAACAACTTTAAGTTCATGTATAAACAGTGCACCTTCCATGACAGGAAAACATGAAGAGTTTATTGCCCAGATAAAAAAAAGTAGTAACAGATCCAGATGTTCTCATTTCTTTTCATTGTGTTTTGCATCAGCAAAATCTCTGTGCTAAAGCTACTATTTTAAGTGACACTTTGCAACAAGTTATAAGTATTGTTAACTATATTCATGCAAATGCAACACAACATCATCATTTTCCTAATCACATTTCATTGTGAATTTGCTGTATCATTCTAAAGTGTGTTGGCTATCACAGGGACAGATGTTAGCCAAAATGTTATCTCTGTGAGAACAGTTATATTTTATGAAGAACAGACTCAGCACTGTGAATTATTGAAAGAAGGTTTCTGTAGGAATGCAGTATTTCTGGGTGATACCATGTCAAATCAAAATGACTTGAATATTTCTTTGCACAGTAAAACTAAGTCTATATATGATATGTGGCAAAAAAATCCAAGCATTTTGAAAAAAGCTATCTTTTTTCAAAACAGTTCTTCAAAAGGAAATTTCCAATGAACATTTTCCCTAGTTAGCAAAGGTCCTTGATGAGCAGGATGATATATGGGAATCATTTGAAGAATACACACCTGTTGTAGATGTACTAATTGGAGAATACAATGAAAGTTTCACTGACTTTGGGAATCATGACATCACACTCAAATTAGCATTTCAGCCTTACCTAATCGATTTCACCAAGGCACCTAAAGAACTACAGATGGAATTCATTGAGATCTAAGTAGATGACATTTTAAAGTCATTTTTTGATGCTAAGAAAAAGCCAACTGAAATATGGAAAAATGCATTAGAATACCCACATCTTCAGCAACATATCCAAAAAATGCTTTCTTGCTTTTCAATCACTTATTGCTGTGAATCTACATTCCCCTACCTAACCCAAATCAAGACACCCTTAGGGTCACAAATGACTGATACCCATCTAGAGCAGTGGTCCCCAACCATTTTGGCACCAGGAACCAGTTCCATGGAAGACAGTTTTTCCACGGACCAGGGTGGGGGGAATGGTTTCAGGATGATTCAAGCACATTACATTTATTGTGCGGTCAGACCTCTCTGCTGATGATAATCTGTATTTGCAGCCACTCCCCAGCACAGGCATTACCACTTCAGCTCCATCTTAGATCATCAGGCATTAGATTCTCATAAGGAGTATGCAACGTAGATCCCTGGCATGTGCAATTTACAGTAGAGTTTGGGCTCCTATGAGAATCTAATGCCACAGCTGATCTGACGGGAGGTGGAGCTTATTCAGTGATGCAAGTGATGGGGAGCGGCTGTAAATACAGATAAAGCTTTGCTTGCTTGCCCACTGCCCACCTCCTGCTGTGTGGCCCAGTTCCTAACAGGCCACAGACCAGTAACTGTCTGTGGCCTGGGGGTTGGGGACCGCAGCTCTAGAAGATCAACTGAAACTGTGGACCTCCATGCTGAAACCAAATATCAAAATGCTTTCCAACAAAAAGGAAACATAGCAAAGTCATTAAAAGGTTAGTTAATTTTAAAATTAACAAATGGTTTTCAGTTTTTGAAATTTTTAAGTACATAGTAGTTAGATTTTTACAAAATAATGTACATTTTTAAGTATTAAATATATCTAATTGAAGTTTTTGAATGTGGCCTTATTTGCTTATATTATAGTGAAATTAATGCAGCCTTCCAACATGAAAAGGTTCCCCACACCTGAACTAGACATTATGTGTACCCCTTCTGTTCTTATCCCATTGGTCTTAGCTTAGTCACATGGCACACTTCTCTGCAAGGGAGGCTGGGGAATATAGTCTGTAGCTAGGCGATTATGTGCCTTGCTAAAACTTGGGACTTTCTGTAATTAAGAGGAAGAGAAAGGGAAAGGTGCTTGAGGCCATCAGTAGATGCCACACTTGGTGATTTTTGAAAGGTGGTGTTGCTAGGTGAGCATGGTATTTCTGAATGTAGATACTCTCCAAGATGGAAACATCTGAGACACTCTTCTTTCTTCCCCTGATATGGCTGTCTGTGAGATGATGATGTCACAAGATGGAAGGGGCCTGGTTCCCTGACTCAGCAGTTGGAGCAAAATTCCTTGCCTGTCCTTGAATAGGAAATACATTTTTGTTGAACAAAACTACTGAGATTTCAGGTTTAATTATTTTACTACAGTATAACCTAGTCTATTCTGGCTAATACAACTTGGGTCTGAAATGGCCTTCCGAAAGTACAGAAAGTGATAGAGCTTGTCAGAAAACATTTCATTGGTCATTGTTCCAGGTACTGTTGCATGTAATACATTGTTCCAAACTCCATGGTGTTAAACAACCACTGTTTCATTTTGCTGAAGATTTTGTGGATCAGGAATCTGGAGAGGGCTTTGCTGGAAGTTTGCTTGGAATTTCTCGTGTAGTTACAGTTAGATGTTGGCTGCAGCTGCAGTCATCTGAAGGCTTGACTGGGCTGGATGTCTCAGATGCCTCACTCACATGGCTGGTAGTTGATGCTGGCTTGCAGTGGGGAGTTCAGCTCGGCCTTCTACAGGAGCACCTCCTGAGACCTCATCAGATTACAAGCTATGGGGTAGTTCTAAGGATAGCTGGGCTTCTTACTTGGCATTTGGCTTCCACCAGAGTAAGTGTCCTAAGAGAACCAGGCAGGACTGCATGGCCTTTTCCGACCTATCCTCAGAAGCGGCACTTCTGCTATGGTCTATTGGTCATAAACGAGGCTTCAAGGCAGGCCAGATGTGAGAGGAGAGACAACCTATCTAGCCTTTGTAAATATAGGGAGACTCCAGTGATTGGTACTTGGTAAGGTAGAAAGCTGATAAACATTACATACACAAAAACCAGCTAATTCAGATTTTTCTGTTTTGGGGGTATGCAACATTCAGAAATGTATCTTCTGAAAATGCTACAATTCTTTAGCTTTATGGTCCACTGACAGTTTTCTTAATACCATCCCTTCTTTAAAAATGGTAAATCCACCATCAGAAAATTGACTTTCTTCTATACAGTTATCGCAAGGGTACTTTCAGTTCTTTTTCATTGGGATCTCATAAAACCTTCGATTTTGCAATGTGTCTGTTTGGGCATGCTCCATAGCTTTTTGTTGAGTCAATAAAGATTTTTGACAAAACGTTCTTTTTCTCAAACATGGATTACTGTCTTGCTAGTTAACAATTTCCTGACAAGGTTGAGTTTTGGTTTCCATTTTCTCTTATGAGGTTTGCTCAGATTTTTTATGTTATGTCTTTGCCTTTCACCAGAGAAAGTTTAAAAGCCGTCTTGTGTAGTCTCTTGTCTTGCTCATATGTGGACTGAATCGCCTGCTCTTTTCCTGCACACTTGTACTTGCGCTACCAGTGCCTGCTTCCTGAGATGGCAAAACTGGGTGCCTTTCCCTGCCTTCTGCATGCCACTTCATGAGGAGATGGGTTCTGGTATTGACTAGAGTTAGCCCTACTTTCACTAGATAACTTACCCAGACAGCAAAGTATGTCACAATGAAACTTTAAGAGCCACTGGAAATTTTTACGTATTCAACAAATTCATATTGATGTTGTAAAAATATTTAATTACTTCCATGATGGTTGGTAAATAGCTGCTGCTCTATATCTCCTAAGTAACATCCCCCTTCCAGAAGGACACTTCCCTCGGATCCCTCAGATACCTCTCTCCCCACCACAATTCTATATGATTGGTGTCATTGTCTGTACTTTCCTGGTTGTTAAGTATTTTTGGTATCACTGTACAAAGTTCTTGGGATATGTAGCTGGACAAAGTAGAAAGTCCCTGTCCTCTTGGAGTTTGCTTGTTGCTTCATTTGTTTACATATGCCCCGCATTTTCCAAAAGATTTAGAAGTGACTGATTAAAACACAGCCTATAAGATACAAAAGGTTAAACATAAGTAATAGTGTAAATTGGAAGAAAGAAGAAATATAAGGCAAGATTAGCACACCCACTGGCTCTGCCAGATACAGTCCTGTGCAGTATAATGACATGTCCATCAACAATAGACTGCATGTATAATGGTGGTCCCATAAGATTATAACACCATATTTTTACTGTACCTTTTCTATGTTGAGGTATGTTTAGATACACATTATGTTACAGTTGCCTACAGTATTCAGTACAGTAACATGCTGTATATGTTTATAGCCTAGGAGCCAATAGGCTATGCCATACAGCCTAGGCGTGCTGTAGCCTGTACCATGTAGGTGCACTTTATGATGTTTGCACAATGACAAAGTTAATGACACATTTCTCAGAACGTATCCCATCATTATGCAAACACATGGCTGTATTGCTTTCTACTTACCAAAACAAAGAGGAAAATAAACAGTATTAAGAGTAATTGTGGCCCCTTCCCCCTTCCCTTCCCTCCTCTTCTCTTTCTGAAGACTTTAAGTAGGGCAGAGCAAAATAGTTGTCCATGTTGGTGGGGAGAACCAGAGTAGCTCAAAGCAGGGTATTGGGGCCCAACTAGGGTAATGAGGACATCCATGAGTGACAGCTCATGGGAAAGCCAGGCACTGAGGAGGGTCCCTGGGCATGGGGAGGTCCAATGCAGGGTGTCACAGTTTGAGCTGGATGGGGTGGGGATTTGTACCCAGAGAGGCAGCCTGATTTGGTGTGTCAGAGGAGGGCATCAGCATGGGAAGCCCCCCTACCTGGGACTGAATGCTTATGTCCCCCCAAAATTCATATGTTGAAATCCTAACCCTCATGTGATAGTATTAGGAGGCAGGGCCTTTGGGAGGCGATTGTCAAGAGGACAGAGCCCTCATGAATGGGATTAGTGCCATTATAAAAGAAACCTCAGAGAGATCCCTTGCTCCTTCCATTGTCTATGAACCCAGGATCCCTCACCAAGGATCGAATCTGCCTGTGCCTTGATCTTGGATTTCCCAGCCTCCAGAACCATGACAAATTTCTGTTGTTTATGGTATTTTGTTATAGCAGCCCAAATGGACTAAGACACAGCTCAGTGCAGGGAGTATAAGCGCCTGGGCAGGGCAAGGGAGTATCAACACTCTATGTGTTTGTGTGTGTGTGCATGTGTGAGTGTGTAGAGGGTGTCCAGGATGGAGAGTCAGGGCTGGTCATGTGAAGATTACATCATTGCAGGAGAAGATGGTGACTAATGTGGGAATTTAAAGCCCAGTGGGATAAGGTGGGTGTCTTCACATGGGGTATCCTGGTGTGGAGCCAGAGCCTGAGCAGGGTGAGGCAGATGTCCACATGGGGTCAGGGCAGGTATTAGGGGTCAGAGCCAAACAGGGTGAGGAGGGTGTGTGCCCACTGGGATATTTCTCTGTGGCATGTCTGGGCCCAAGCAAGGTGAGGAGGGCTGTGGTACAAGAAGGGGGCCCGACCCAAGGCAGGGAAGGGGGCCTCTAAGCAGGGAATGGTGTGGCTTGGCACAGTACGTGGGAGCTCAGATGGGTGAGCATGAGCTGCCTTCACACAGGTGGACAAAGCAGCCCAGCATGCTGGAACACACATAGGGTGAAGAGTGCAGCGCTGAGGGAGGGGTTGCAGAGTGATAGGGCTGGTTATGTAGAGGTTTAATCAGATGAGAAAGTATAGTAACAATAATGAGAGCCAGGCTTTCCAGTGGCAGACCAGGGCATTATTACAAGAATAGAAAGGATATAGGAATACATCAGAGACATTGCAGGTTCTGCTCCAGAATAAAGTGAATATTGCAATAAAGCAAGTCACACAATTTGTTTTGTTTCTGAATGTATGTAAAATTATGTTTACACTATATTATAGTCTCTTAAGTGTGCAATAGTATTGTGTCTAAGAAAAGGACCATATCTTAATTTAAAAATACTTGCTCAAAAATGCTAACAATCATCTGAGCCTTCAGTGCTTCATAATCTTTTTGCTGGTAGAAGGTCTTGCCTTGATGTTGACAGCTGGTGACTGATCAGGGTGGTGGTTGCTGTAGGTTGGAGTGCTTGTGGCGATTTCTTGAAATGAAACAACAGTGAAGTTTGCCTCATTGACTGATTTGATTCTTCCTTTCATGAAATATTTCTCTGTAGCGTGATGCTGTTTGATAACATTTTATCCACGTTAGAACTTCTTTCAAATCTGGAGTCGAGCCTTTCAAACCCTGTTGCTGCTTTATTAATTAAGTTTATGTAATATGCTAAATTTTTTATTGTCATTTTGACAGTGTTTGCAGTTTCTTCACCAGGAGTAGATTCCAACTCAAGAAACCACTTTCTTTGCTCATCCATAAGAAGCAACTCTTCATCAATTTAAGTTTTATCACGAGATTGCAGCAATTCAGTTACATCTTCACTTCTGATTCTAGCTCTCTTGCTATTTCCACCACATTTGCAGTTACTTCCTCTGCTTAAGTCTTGAACCCCTCAAAGTCATACATGAAGGTTGGAATCAACTTCTTCCAAACCCCTGCTAATGTTGCTGTTTTACCTCTTCCCATGAATCACACGTGAATATTCTTAATGGCATCTAGAAGCGTGAATTCTTTTGAGAAAGTTTTTAATTTACTTTATCAAATCCATCAGAGGAATCACTATCTATGGCAGCTATAGCCTTACAAAATGCTTTTCTTAAATAATAATAAGACTTGAAAGTCAGAATTACTCCTTGATCTATGGACTACAGAACGGATGTGTTAGTAGGCATGAAAACAACATCAATCTCCTTGTACATCTCCGTCAGAGCTCTTGAGTGACCAGGTACATTATCAAGGAGCATTGGTATTTTGAAAGGAATTTTTCAGCAGTCGGTCTCAACAGTGGGCTTCAAATATTCAGTAAACCATGCTATAAACAGATGTGCTGTCATCCAGCTTTATTGTTCCATTTATAGAGTATAGGCAGAGTAGATCTATCATAATTCTTAAGGACCCTAGGATTTTTGGAATTGTAAATGAGCATTGGCTTCAACTTAAAGTCACCTCTCTCTAATGAGAGTCAGGCTGTCCGTTGAAGCTTTGAAGCCAGGCATTGACTTCTTTTTAGCTATGAAAGTCCTAGGTGGTATCTTCTTCCCATAGAAGGCTATTTTATCCACATGAAAAATCTGTTGCTTAGCGTAGCCACCTTCATCAGTTATCTTAGCTAGATCTTTTGGATAACTTGCTGCAGCTTCCACATCATCACTTGCTACTTCACTTTGCACTTTGCATGTTGTAGGGATGGCTTCTTTCCTTAAACTACATGAACCAATCTCTGCTCGCTTCAAACTTTTCTTCTGTCTTCCTCACCTCTTTCAGCCTTCATAGAATTGAGGAAAGTTTTGGACTTGCTGTGGATTAGGCTTTGGTTTAAGGGAATGTTGTGGTTGGTTTGATCTTCTATTCTCGCCACTGAAACTTCTCCATGTCATCAATAAAGCTGTCCCACTTTCTTATCACTTGCATGCTTAGTGGAGTAGTGCTTTTAACATCCTTCAAGAACTTTTCCTTTGCATTCACCACTTGGCTCTGTTTAGTGCAAAAGACCTAGCTTTCAGCCTGTCTTGGCTGTTGATATGCCTGTTTACTAAGCTTAATCACTTAGAGCTTTTGATTTATAGTGAGAGGTACGTGACTCTTCCTTTCACTTATACATTTCAAGGCCTTTGAAGGGTTATTATTTGGCCTAATTTCAATATTATTGAGTCTCAGGGAATAAGGAGGCCTGAAGAGATGGAGAGAAATGGGAACAGCCAATCCATGGAGCAGTCAGCACACACACATTTATCTATTAAGTTTGTGCCTTACGTGGCACGATTTGTGGCACCCCAAAACAATTACGATAATAGCATCAAAGATCACTGATCGCAGATCCCCATAACAGATATAATGATAAGGAAAAGTTTGAAATATTGTAAGAATCATCAAAATGTGACACAGAGACATAAAGTGAGCACATGCTATTGGAAACATGGCACCAACAGACTTGCCGAATGCAGGGTTGCAGCAAACCTTCCATTGTAAAAAACAGTGTCTGTGTGCCGGGCGCGGTGGCTCACGCCTGTAATCCTAGCACTCTGGGAGGCCAAGGCGGGTCGATCGCTCAAGGTCAGGAGTTCGAAACCAGCCTGAGCAAGAGTGAGACCCCGTCTCTACTATAAATAGAAAGAAATAAATTGGCCAACTAAAACTATATAGAAAAAATTAGCCGGGCATGGTGGCACATGCCTGTAGTCCCAGCTACTTGGGAGGCCGAGGCAGTAGGATTGCTTGAGCCCATGAGTTTGAGGTTGCTGTGAGCTAGGCTGACACCAC
>CAUYRT010108060.1:0-17140 GCA_963574885.1 Lepilemur ruficaudatus
CCAATTAATTTCTTTCTATTTATAGTAGAGACAGGGTCTCGCTCTTGCTCAGGCTGGTCTTGAACTCCTGACCTTGAGCAATCCACCCGCCTCGGCCTCCCAGAGTGCTAGGATTACAGGCGTGAGCCACCGCGCCCGGCCAAATTAATATTTTTAATCTTTAAAGTTTTTCATTATGAATCCATTCTGATTCTCTCTTCCTTTCTTTCCCTTCTTCTCTTTCTCGTTCTCTCTTTTTGTCTCTCTCTGAATATACGCGTAGATGATCGATAGACAGATAATCAGAATGATTAAAGCAATCACATCCCAGCTCAAATGTAGCTCATTTGAGGGAAAAGGGAAGAGCTACAAGGCCAAAGAGCATAAACAACCTAATAAGCCACATGATGTTCCAAAATAGACTGGCCTGGAAATCTGGAAACCAACATTTTTAGCTTGGTTTAAAACAGATACATAAAAGAACCTACCAGTGTTCACCCTGTCAGAGAACAAATAAAGTGGTTACGCTTTACATTGTACTTAAGCAACCACATTTCAGAGTTGCAATTTATGTCTCTGTTATGTAGATAGAGATATATTTGATGTGGGAGCTGGTGTTTATGAGATGTGGAGTAGACACAAGACAGAATACCAATAGCTAATAAATAAAAGAAAAATGTTAAACATCACTAGTTAATTAAAACTAAGAAATGCAAACTAGAACAATGGATTCCTGTTTGTTTCTTTGTTTCTTTGTTTTTTAAGACTGCAGTCCCCAACCCCCAGGGCCACAGACCAGTTGGGGACCAGGCCACATAGCTCAGCCTGCCCCCTCCCCATTCCATGGAAAAATTGTCTTCCATGAAACCAGTCCCTACCTCCAAAAAGCTTGAGGACCTCTGTTTAAGAGACAGAGTCTTGCTATGTTCCCTAGGATGATCTTGAACCTCCTGGCCTCCAGCGGTTCTCCTAATTTAGCCTCTCAAAGTGCTGAGATTATAGGCATGAGCCACCACGCCTGGCTGGAATCCTGTTTTTTTAACTATTAATATGAAATTAGCAGAGACTGTGTCCAGTATCATTGACTGTGAAGGGACATTGGCCTTCTAGTGCACTGTAAATGTTCGTGTAAAGTGATTATTCTAAGGGACAACTTTACAAGTGTCAAAATCCCTAGAAAATACACTTTAACCAATTGTGCTTCTAGAAACTTACATCAGAAAACACACACACAACTACCACCATCATTATTACTGTCACTGGCAGCAATTTAGGGCAAAATTTTATACTAGTTGTTCACTATAAATTTTTATAATACCAAACTGAAATGATCATAAATGTTCAATAATTGGTGAAAGGATATGAATACACAATTCCTAGAGGAGCAAATCCAAATGGTCAACAAATATCGGAAAAATTGCTTAAACTCAATGGTAGTCAGAAATCTGAAAAATGAAATAATATATTACATTTTTGTGTCAAAATTGCAAATGTTTAAAAGATTGATAAGATCTATTGCTTTGGAAGATATTACTACAATTCACATTTAAACATTACACATTGAAATATGAATGTTGACAGTCAATTGTTTGAAAAGAAATCTGGCAATGCTATTAACAATAAAAATGCAAATATTCTTTGACCAGCTCTTCTGTTTCAAGGAATTTATCCCATGAATCAACATCAATAATATGTAAGATATCAATACTTGTTGAAATATTATGCAAAGCAGGCAAAAAAAAAAGCCATCATAGAGAAATAGTTGAATAAATTATTGTATATCCACATAATGGCATATTTGTATTAATAGATATATAACATAAATTATAGTTATATAAATTAACTTGGAGATTTAAATGAAGTATTGTTGTGTGAGAAAAGAAAGATGCAGAAAAATGTACATATGATCCCATTTTTAAGAGAAATGTCTGTTGACAAACCGAGCACTTTACCAGTAAGGCCCTGCTGTTTACCAGACAGTGTTTTAACCCTGTGGTCCTCAACCCCCAGTCCGTGGCCTGTTAGGAACTGAGCCTCAGAGCTCTGCCTCCCCCATCACCCTCCCCGTCTGTGGAAAAATGAAAAGTTATCTTCCATGAAACTTAAGAACCCAGAGAGGGAGACAGCAGGAGGTTAGCAGCGAGCAAGCCGGCGAAGCTTCATGTGTGTTTACAGACACTCCCCATTGCTGGCATCACTTCCTGAGCTCCTGCTCCCCACCTCACCCCCACCCTGTGGAAAAATTATCTTCCACGGAACCCATCCCTGGTGGCAAAAAGGTTGGGGACTGCTGCTTTAACCAACTAAGCCACGGAGCTCACATGATCCCATTTTTGAAAAATTATGACTGCACTGTATGCATATGTAATCACATAAGGTATTAAAGCCAGTGTTTGTGTATCGGCATCTATGTGGGTGTGTATATACACAAGAGTGGTGAGAAATGTGGAAGAATATATCCAAGGTGATTAATATAACTTATCCAAATAAAGGTGGGGTAGGGAAGAGAGCACAGGAAAAAAAAAGATTGCAAGTAAATACCAAAGACAGCATATGTGATTTCATTTGATTCATACATGTATGTAAAACTATATGTGTGTATACCTAAGAATATATACTTTAAAGCAAAAAGTGACTTTCACAAGACTCACTTAGGGACCTTTAATAAAAGTGCATCTTCCTGACGTTCATTCCCAGCCGTGTTTGCAATGGGGCCCCGGGGAGCTGAGTATTTAGAAAGAACCCCAGTGATTCCAGTGCAGCTTGTCCATGCTCTGCACATACACACGCACTGCTGTGAAAGATCAGTGACGGCGAGGAAGCGTTTACAATTTTGTTCTTCATGACTTCAGGCAGAATGCAGTGTCTGCCTCTTCTTCAAAGCTCGACATCTCCTAACGAGTATCCCCAAGGTCTGGTTACCACGCTTGGGGAAGCCCCTGATTTAGGATTTGCTTCCAGAGTGAGGATTATGCATCCCAACCTCATCAGTGAGGATGCTTCTTTTATCTGGGTTCTCAATTTCACTTGACTGTGGAGGATTCTCTAACTCCTATTTTATCCCACATGGCTGGAGTGCCTAGCAAAAGGTTACCTAGCAAGATTGTGCCTTATCACAGTGCTCTAATTTTACAAGAAAGTGAGGGTTGCTCTTGCAGATTACGTGTTTCATAAACATTTGTGACACTCAATTGCATCCAGCCCCTTATATTGTATCTGCTATACAGCAGATGCTCATGAAATTGGAAGTGAAGGAATGTTTTGGCAAAGCTGAGCAAACACGGGCAGCCAGTAGGGTAGCTCCTGCTTCTGGACATCCCCAGCTTCACTGCTGAATCTCAGGAAACCTGCCCTCACTGGCTCCAGCAGAGCAGGGGGAGCCTCCGTGCTGCAGAATCAGAGCATCTTGCTTTCACCAGCAGAGGCTGGGTGGGCCCACAATAAGCCTTATGGAAATCAGACCCGCTTGCAGTGAAAATTCATTTATTGTGAAAATGGTCATTCTATCACCAAATCTAAAGTTGGAAAACTATTGATCTAGTCACATATTTTTGCTTAAAAATGTGCCATCCACTTATTAAACATAGATTTGGCCTTTAAGAAACTTAAGATCTAGTAAAAAGGCCAAATACATCTGAGTGGAGCCATATGGTCATACAGTGTGAGGACATATATGAAAATTAATAAAACACAGAATCTTTCCATTCCAAAGACAAGTTTTAAAAATGAAAAAAGGCAGCGTAGTGACAATATGTATACAGCTCCCAAAAGACCCTTCTTTAATGAGAGCAACAGACACTTAGATAATTATGTTCTATATTTAATAATCTGCTGCATGACTTCATGGTTATACTACACATTTGTGTACCTATGTGCATGCATTTTTTTAAAAGCCATTTTCCCTGTGAGAAAGCAGCATTTGGCACCGTTCTCCTCACCATCTGTATGCCTCTATTATATCTATTTTAAATGCCAATTCCTTGGTGTAAGGAACAATACATCATGCTTAGCACATTGTAGTCTTTGATAGATGATTATTATAGTTCATAACAAAAATCACATATTAGCACAAAATTGTATCTATGCTTCTGTGCAAATTAACGCGGGAGCTACTTTTACAGTTTAACACGAAAGAGTGATTGTATGACTGTCAAAAGCAAATAGGACTCATTTCTATGAAATGCAGGGCCATTTTTACAACTAAAAACTGACTTGCTTAAAGGCATAATAACATAGACGGAGAAAATGTTACAGTCAGCGGTTACTGAATAGTCTAGTCTGTCCCCAATAAAGTGACAGTCAAGGGAGTAGTGAAGGCAGAAGGAATTTCAAAAGCAGTAGCATGCCAAGTGTATTTGACATCTACAATGGATAACTTTTTAGCATTTCCCTCCTCTGTATGCCCAAGTTATTTTCAGTATTAACAATGAAAATAAATACTAATTAATAATATCAAGAAACTTTTATTAAATTATGCCAATTTACAGCCATGCCAGTAAACAATACTAATTATAACAAAGTAATTGATTAATAATTTAAATTACATTTATTAATAGAAGGGGAAAGAAAGAGGCCTGAAACATATGCTTCCAAAAGAATGTATTTCTCCAAGTTCACAGTGATTTACACCTAGAAAAACAGAATTGAAGCAACTCAAAATCCATTTCTTCGTCTTTACAACCATTGTGCCATCATTGTTTATTTCAAATTTTCTGTCTCAATACAGAAATACGTACTACACAATTGTGGGAGATAAGGGCTGTCCCTGAGACAAGGCTGAATGACTCCGAACCGTGTACTGACCTACTTGCTCTGACAGTTCCCTATTAAAATGAGTGTGATGTCTGAGTCCACGTACGTTGGGGACCAAGCACATAACTGGGAGTTTTCCAAGTTGACCTCTAGTAAAATACAATGTTTATTAAGAGGTATATATTTAAAATGTGTTAATTTGGGGCTTAGATATATATTATTAAGAACTTCACAGTAACCATAGTACCACTTAGACCAGCAAAATATTTTTTTAGGAAGAGGAGTTTTTCACTCACATTTTAAAAATTGCTGGAGTATAGTGACAATAAATATGAGAACAACTTTTAGATAACATTATTTTATTATTTTTACTTAATAATAATATTTTTATTGTTTCCATTATTTTATGTTATCAGTTTATATGCAATGCACCCTGTCATCACCTGCCTCTGGGGGGAGTGCTCCTTGTAGACCTGCCATGGAAGCCCACATGGAAGGCTGAATTAGATTCCATAATATAGCTAATATAGTTTAATAGGGAACATAGCTTAAGATCTTTTTCAAACTGCATAGTTTTAAAAAGTGTTATCTCTCACCCCCCACCATATACGAAGAGCCATGGGCAAGTTCATAGCTGGAGAATACTCAGCCCTTGCTTCCTCTTCTTCCACTCAGAGCAGATGTTCTTAATTCATCACGGGACCACTTTCCCAATGACCCGGGACATCTCTTTGGAAGCCTTACAAGAATACAGTCTAGGAAATCCACTCATTTCTTCAGTGTTGTGCTGAAAGTTGAAAACTCTTTGCTGTGCCTGGATTAAATCTTTAACCTGGAACTCAAGAGGAGTTCATCACCAGGATTTATGAGGAGGGCCTGGTGTCCTGTCTTCACTCCTACTAAGGTCTGAAAAAATCACAAGCCCCTAGTATTCACAACTGATAAGAACAATTATTTATCAAGAATTTATTACACCACAATATGACTGTTTTTATATAGACAGCAATATGCTAACTGCTTTATATTAATTCAAATAAGCTTTGTGACATTACTAAACGTTAAAGATTACCCATTTTGCAAAAGGAGAAACTAAACTTAGGGAGGTTAAGTGACTTGCCCAGTGAATCATGAAGCTGTCATTTGAACCCGAGTCCGTGTAATTTCAGATCCTGGGTTTCGTCATTGGTAGGTGTTCCTCTGTAGATCCAGCTTGTTAATTAGGATCTGGTCTTTCCCAAACGTTTGCTCTTCAAACAACTCTCCCAGGCTGTCACTCACATGAGAATGTTTTTACTTGCTCAAGGAGGGAACTCTTCCCCTATGGGTCAACAGTCACTATGGGCCAAACATCAGACTTTCATATCTAAAAACAAATGAAATGAACAAAGGAAGGAAAAAACCCTAATTGTAGGATGTCATATGTGGTTACTGACACAATGGCAAGAGGACCTGGCACAGGGCCAGCATGAATTTATTCAATATATGTTTGTGAATCATGTACTCACCGCTAGGTCCTGTGCTGGGCTTTGAGACCAGAGACTGGGTTTCAACTTTCTAGCATGCAAACAGTTCAGAAAATGCTCTTTTAAAGAATAAGAGCATTTTGTTTAAAACATTTTTGTTGTTGTTGCTAAAGATATAAGACGTGCTTTGTGTAAGGGACATTCGTGCTTTATGCATCATCAGAGGCACGCCAGTTTTCTCTCATGTTTGTGGAAAATGAAGTGCCTCTTGATTCATAGCAGTTCTGAGTCTCAGGCAATCAGGCATGTTGAGACTCTAAAGGCTTCCTACCTGTGCTCTGCCCTGCTTACCTCCAGAGGGCAGTTCCAACTAAGACAGTCGGATGTGATCCTCACAGGAATGGGCGGAAGCGCTTGATGAATTTATTCTAGTTGCTCTCTTTCTCCCAGGCTGTACTTATTTCTCCCAGGTTCCTGTGATGCTAATGTCACCCGAGGCTCCTCTGGTCTGAATGAGACAATGAGCACACAGCGGGACTCTCTGCTGGCCGTGGATATGGGATTTGAAGCCAGGCTTGGCTATGGTTTCCTATTCTGCTGTTTGACCTTTGGCATTTGTCAACCTAAAAATGGAAAACCTAATTTGTATTTTTAATCCTCTCATTTTTGTTACCCTGATCTCTAAACCAGTGGTTTTCAAATGGGGGGTGATTTTATCCCCCAGAGGCCATTTGGCCAGGTCTGGAGGTCTATTTGGTTCTTACAACTGGGAGGGCAGGGGTTGTGCTGCTGGCATGCGGTGGCTCTGGGCCAGGGATGCTGCTAAACATCTTACAATGATTAGGACAGCCCCACAGCAAAGGATTACCCAGCCCAAAATGTCGGTTGTGCTGAGGTTGAAAAACACTACCCTGATCTCTCTCACTTATGCTAACAATCCCTACTAATGCCTGACAATGAGGAGAATGGGTATGATATGTAAAGTGGAGCACAGACCTTCCAGCCTGGGTGCACTAGAGGATATCTCAGAAAGAAAAGGGAAATATGGCTGCCTCCTCTTCAGGCTAAGGTTGATTGTGAAGAAAGAAGGGAAATAGGAAAAGAAAATTTAGGCAGTCCAGTGTCTGCCTCAGTCTCCCTCTCCTTGGGCAGATACTGGCAAAGTGGGAGGTACACTTGAAAATAGGGGAGCCTTAATGCTGGAGAGATTGCTACCCAAATGAGGGTATCTTGCAGTATTAGCAAAGGCTCAGGCAAGACTAAGTCCACAGTACGGACGACCAAGCAAAAGAAGAGAGAAGGAATGGAAGGAGAAAGGAGGGAAATACAAGAGGGAAGAAAAAAGAGAAGAAAGGGGAAGAGAGTAAAGAGACAAAAGGGGAGAGGAGCGGAGCTGAACTATGCGGGATTTCTGATGTACAGAATTTGAGATAACAAACACACGTTGTTTTGCGCTACTAAATTTGTTGTGAATTGTTGTGCAGCAACAGAATACAGATCTACATGTGAGATTACCTAATTCTGTAAGATAACACAACAGAGAAAATCATACGCCCTCGACTTACTACAAACTGTTACAAGAAAAACTTTAGACAAATTAAACTGTTTACTTGAACCAAGAACCATTCTTGAATGGGACAGCACTCGGAACCACAAGAGGTTCAGAGAACCTCCACCGAGAGGCGCGAGAAGTGAGCTTTTATAGGCCAAATACAGAAGCAAAGTAGCAAAATGATCTGATTTGTTACAGCGAGGCTTCTGCCTTATTTGGGGATGACGTCATGAGGCATTTGCCTTTGGACTGGTCTGATCAGTTTTCTATCTGTGATTGGCTGAAACCTGGCTATTTGTTACAAATATAAACTCCTAACTTAGGTTGTGGTTTGTTTACATAGGAACTCAAAGTATAGAGAGAGCCGCAGGGTAACAGCCTCTTGCTTATTTAATTTAAGAAAACCCTTACTTTGTCTCCAAACCTTTTCTTAGTAACTCAAAACCAGGTATTTCAAAGCAACATATGGTATTATAAGTGCAACTGGTTAAAACTCCTGGCTCTTTCCACTCTTCCCTGACCCCACTTGCAGATGGCGCTCGTGCGACCATGGACAATTTTAACATCTGGCCAAGACAACATGGAGTTCAAGACATATCCAGCCTGAGTTCAGTGGGATATTTTTATATGATTTACATCTTTTCCTATGTAGTTTACTGCTAGTTGTCATCATGGCATAGGAATAGATTTCAAGAATATTCCAACTTCCCATTGTATCATGAGCGAGGGTGCAAGGCAAGAGATCATATTATTATAATATGTGAATATATTTTATGGTGTAAGGTACCAGGAGTCTGTGAATAGCAGAAGAAATACAGGGTTTGAAATGTACAAAACTAGAACTGTGGGGACTTATTCTAATCATTAGATGTATAAACTTTTATTTACACATGAGTGATCACTCATGCTTAGAAAAAAATGGGAATTTTCTATTGCCTAGAATATACTTGAGAGTGTTGTATAAATAATTACTACTAAGCCGTATACTGCTCTTATTTGACAGGAATAACATGAAATAGGATGCATCAGAATTTCTCAGTCCATAGGCCATAAACAAGCAACGTTACCACGAACAATGATAACACCTATGCAGGAAATTTTGTGTTTTGTACACACCTGTGTATTGGATCACATCTTAGTATGTCAGTGCATATTGTCCTGTTCGAATCTCAAGGTCTTCATTGGAATTGCACACTAACTTGCTTTAACAACTTGAAGAACTGAGTGTTCCAGTGACAAAATTCTGCATATATTCATCAACATCAGATATGTCATATAAGACTAATTTCATTATTAAAATACATCGCTTAAAATAACATATTTACATATTCAAAACTAACATTTTACATATATATTTTACATATATTAAAATGTAAGATTTTATTATACATATATAAAACTAAAATTCATGCAATTTAAATTTCAAATTAATTTTCTGTTTCTTTCAGAATTGTTGACAGTATCAAAATTCAAATATAATAATAAGGAATAGCCTAGTGGAAGTAAAAAAAAAAGTAAACTGAAATAAACAAAACTTACACTAAAATCCTAGAAAAAACTAATTACCAAAAATTAGTTTTAAATTTGAGGGATATTATCAAAAATTATAATAAATTATCAATAATAATATTAATCATTATAAAATGTTGACCCATCATATTAAGAAAACTGATTTACCTTTTTGTTCTTTCTAAAAATTTACAAAATTATTGTACTTTTACATGAAGAAGTAAACAGGATTATCCATCAAAAAGGAAATAAAAATATAATGTTGAGATGTATCATAATGTTAATTCACAAAAAGTACCTTGTTATTCTTCTAGAATGTCTAAATTATGTGATATTGTCAGCTTTTTTATATTTGTAAATTTGTCTTGATTTCTTTATTCTGAATATTCACTTTTCCACTTAATTTTGTATTTGTATAATGCATTCTTTTTCTTAAAGACAGCTCCCCCAGATGCAAAAATGTCATGTCCCAGATTTATTTGCTACTGTCCTAGCTGTGGACTCAGCCCAGTCCACATCTCTCCGTCCATCCTGGCTAGGGCAGGCTGTACTCCAAAAGCTAAGCTGTTTCTTCATGTGATTGTTAAAATGAGATCACTCCCCATTTCTCCTTCCAGAGACTAGCTTCGAGACTCAGTGGGTCAAAAGTACTCCTTGGATACTCTGCAACTCTTTGAATTAGAGAACCAGCTGCCTCCCTCAGGCAACTTTTTAGGATTGGGTTTAGCTTCAGTTAATTAGACCATCCTGCAGATCAGGCCAAGAGTCCTTCAATGGGCTATATTCCAAAGCATCTATGATTAAAAGCCCACTGAGCTTGGTGACTGAGACCTACCATTCACACAGGCCCCACATTTGCTCCTGTATAAGTTTCCCCCAGCCCTATTCTTCTGCAGAAAACGTATCCTCTTCTCCTGGCTTCTTTGTGCTCCCCCAGCTTCCCCTGTATTTACCTAGCATGCCCTAGATGCAGCATCATTTCATTCTCTAGCATGCCAGCCAGAAGACTTCGAGAAAGTCTGCAGAGATGCTAGAGATACTACTGTAAGTTAAATGTAGGGAACAGAAGAGACTCAAAGCTACCGAGATGTTTAGAAGTTAGTCACAGACTAATTCTGTTGGGTAGATGAGGATTTCTTTCTTGAAATATTATGAAACAATGTCCAAGTAGAACGAGGTGGAAAAGCAGTGGATGGCATTGAAGTTTGAAATAAAACTGTAAAAATTCTAATTTGGTCATAATATGTATAGACAACCTATGTCTCCTCTGATTATTAAATAAGCTTTCACTAGATACCCAATGTGTATAAATTACTGGCTAAGGTACTACAATCCTCTATTCATTTATCAGCATTCATCACTCTAAACTCCAGGAAGGCAGGAGGATTTCATATCAATTCTTCATTATCTATTTTAGTGCCTGCATGTAGTAGGTGCTCAAAAATATCAGTTGAATGAATGATTTAGTTATACTTCTATTAGGCAATAAATCCTTCACTTGTTAAGTAAAATGTACTTTTGGATTACAAAAATAATAGATACTAAATACATAAGAGTATAAAGAAAAAAATTGATTAATGCAAATCAGGTATATCCTTTTCACAGTACTCTAATAAGTCTGTGTGTTTAGTATCTATTGATTACTTGCCTTTGTACTTATTTTAAAATTGGCATTGGTACATTTACATTTCGTTTTGCAATTTTATCATTGAATATTATGAGTATTAATTTAATTACTTAAATATTGCTCAAAAATATGATTTAAAAATTTTATATTGCACTCCTTCCTATGGCTGTAGGTTTATTTAACCAATCTAGTCTCCAAAGATATTTACGTTATTCCCAGATTTTGTCTTTACTAGCAGTACTAGAATGAGTACCTTTGCGTGTGTGCGTGCGTGTGTGTGCGTATGTATGTACTGAGTCAGTGGATATGATAAAGTCAGCATAAACCATTAACCAGTTGGCATGAAGAGATATAATTGTAAGAAGAACTGAGTTAAGCTTAGAAATGATCCATAGCATAAAACTTAACTAGTCTGAACCAGAGCAAATGTTCAAAGTAATGAGTAAATTTAGAAACAGAGATCATAAATCTAAAAGGGTTTATTAAACATGTTTTGTTTTGTTTTGTTTTGTTTTGTCTTTGTTTTATTTTCTGACCTCTTGGGGACTTTCTGCCCCTCAGAGGGTTAGCTAATTCCTAGAAACAGCAAACTTTCCTTGGAGTGCATATGCAAATCAATCAATCTAGAACCCAAACTGCCAACCACCTCCCTATAGTGTTCTCACCCTCAGGGTCACTATTCCTCTTCCCCAGTCTTGCCAGGGTCAGGAATAAACAACTGGAGACAGGCCCTGTGACCCAGAGCCCATTGCAATTATTCAAACTAGAATCTTAAACATACTTAGTCTGCCTCTCCCATTCCTTTCCAGGGAAGCCACCATAAAGGCATTTTCCTGTATTTTCCCCTCACTTCCTCTGCCTCCCCACCCACCCTGGTGCTTCCAGGCGTGGCATGGGGTGCCTCCTGTATCCAAGGACCTATAAGTATAAAAACCTTCTTCCTTCATGACAGTCATTTCCCTGTCTTTCCTCACTTGACTGAAACAAATCTCAGGTATCCTTAGAAGGAGGGATCATATCAGTACTCCTGTCATAAAAATAGAAATGGAACAGAAATAATGGCCAGAAAACTATGCCTGCTCACAGACAAGCATGTGTTGCATTGGAATGAGAACAGTGCTTGCAGGGAGCCTGGACAGACCCTATACCTTTGGCTGCTTTAGATGGCAGTTGTACTCCGCACATTGAGCCCGCAGAAGATTCCGTCCCTTTTAAGGGTAACTTAAAGGTACCAAAATAAGACACGCTCAAAAAGATGCGATCGCCATTATTTTCCAGTGACTCCCAGTGCTTTGTACATAAGCAACACTCAATAAGTATGTGTTTAATAAATCAATGTCAATGGATCCAGGCAGACACCTACTTCCCTCACTATAATTCAGTGTGGGAAGGGAAGTGGTAGAACTAGAACTAAGTACAGCAGAATCACAGATTGGAGAAAGATTTGTTTTATGTATACTTAGCTCCATCCCAAAGCTTCCCCTCTGCTGGTCTTCTGGTGATGTCTCTCCTCTGTGCCACCCAGGAGAGGAGTCCCTTCAGTACCAGTGTGTCCAGGGGTGGGAGAGGGGACAAAAACAAACGACAGCCACTCCTGCCTGCCCATTGTGAGCCTTGCCACAGAGGCTTTATTAAAGGACTTGAAAGTAATCATTAAAATGAGTCTTAGGGATTATCCTTGGGTTTCCTTTATCCCTGCATGCTCCTTTCCCCACAGGCAAGAATAATGAATTGCTTGCATCTTTATTCTCAGAAAGTCAATGGAATTCTGAACTCTAAGGAAAGTACATTCCTTCAGAATTAGAAGAACATATCAGATAAATTGTCCAAAGAAGAATCTGCCCAAATTTACATTTTTGAGGCAAACTTGATTTATCTTAATACAATGGAATATTATAGTTACATGAAATATTCATTTGATCAAGGAGAAAATTGTCTTAAACTTGGAGCAGTTTAGACTCTGAGGAGAAAGTCTTGAAAGATTATATTATGACAATGTTTCTTTCTTAGAGGTTTGAAATCTACATAAAAATTTAAAAAGAGGCCTGGCGCGGTGGCTCACTCCTGTAATCCTAGCACTCTGGGAGGCCGAGGCGGGTGGATTTCTCAAGGTCAGGAGTTCGAAACCAGCCTGAGAAAAAGCGAGACCCCGTCTCTACTAAAAATGGAAAAAGAAATTAATTGGCCAACTAAAAATATGTAGAAAAAATTAACCGGGCGTGGTGGCACACGCCTGTAGTCCCAGCTACTTGGGAGGCTGAGGCAGGAGGATCTCTTGAGCCCAGGAGTTTGAGGTTGCTGTGAGCTAGGCTGACGCCACGGCACTGGAGCCTGGGCAACAGAGTGAGACTCTGTCTCAGGAAAAAAAAAAAAAAAATTTAAAAGGAGATGCACTTTTAAACCTTCCAGAGGATGTTTTCAGTTGTACAGACCTTTTATAAAACTACAAAACAAGTAGTCTAAGGAGCTAGGAGTAAGCGTATTTTCTATCAAAGGCTAGAAGTCAACATTATAGTTACTATTCTTTAATATAAAATTAATACTAAGAAGTTGTTTTTATCTGCTACTTCAATTATGTGTTCATAAAACAGTATTTCTTTAAAAATATACAATTAAATTACAGTTATGACTCACTTTTACATTTCTAAAGGAAAGATCATGAAAAAAGCACTGCTCATAAGGTCTACTTAAATCCAATGCATCTGGCATGAAGTAGGTGTTCAAAAAATGCTATTGAATGAATGAATGAATGGTTTCTATTTGTTCACAAGCCATCTGCTTAATACCTTAGACATTTTTTAGAAAGATTTGTAATGTTTATATGTTATATTGCTTACAGGTCTCTAGCTACTGAAAATTGGACTATATAGACAGGTAGAGATATATCATTCCCACATTATGTCATATATTTATCATACATTAGTAATTCCTGATAATGTTTTCCAATGTTTTCTCTGAGGTAAGGTCATCTTCCAGGAGGTTCATTTAATACTTCATTAATAAGATGATTTCAAAATCAATCAGTATCAGATGATACATTCTTTAAATTAAAGACAGACATGATGATTATGTTGATTTTTGGTATGTACAGTGTTAAGGGGAAGTAGAAAAGCAGGAAGACTAATGAGTATGGTCTGAAAAAGTCTATATTTTTAAAAAAATTAATTATTTTATCAATCAAAAACACATTCAAATATTGATGACCCAGTAGCCAAGTAATTAAGAAAGAATGCCTCCTCTGTGTGTTGCATTCCTCCTAAGTATTAAATAATTGATGTAAATTTTTACACTGCATGATAATGTCTAGTAATCTTAATAGCAAAAGCAAAGAAAGACACAACAGCAAGTGTCTCACTGAGGTTGCTATGGGGATAGAATCCAGAGAGAGAGGCGGTTTCTGTCGTACGTACATAAGACTCCTGTTATCAGAGCAGTTGCCCTTCCTATCTTATCCTATTACACCCCAGCAGCTCCCTGTTCCCAGCATGGGCCCAGACTCTCTCCTCTGCGGTGTGGACAGGTAAGAGACAGAGAAAAAGAAACTGATGGCACTAGACACAGTGAGGTAAATTCAGACTTTGGAAAAGTTAAACAACCAATTGAAGAAAAACAACTGAAATGTGGAAAAAAGAATTAAGAGGAGTAATGTTGCCCAAAAGAGGAAAATATTTAGTTGTCTTTGGAAATAGCAATATGCCAGTCATAAAGCCCAGTTTTTTATTCCAATCAGTAACAAATCCTCAACTATATGGCTTTAATATCTCCTTCTACACATCAGTAAAAGAGTATCCAAGCTATGTGAATAATGATTCAGACACACACATTTGCATTATTGATTTCTTTATCATCCTTTGTTTATTTTAATAAATGAATTGAGTATCTAATAGGTACTCATAATTGCTAATTACCCTTTTGCACTAGTGTGGTAATACATAATACATATACATATACATATTTGCGTTTGTATATATACATACATTCTATATATATTTACTTTTTGTTATGCATGTATTAAACTCACCTTTTTCTATTACATTGACTAATCTAGTATTTGACACCAAGTGTGTACTTTAGGACATAAATGTGAATATATAACAATGTCTTACATTTGTAGGGTATTCTGGGGAGAATGGCTGCTGGAATTGAATGAGATGATGAACTATTTATAATTCCTCCCCAGAAGAGCAAACAAATCTCCTTCAAATCTTTCAAAACCTAAATTGCATTCTAGTTCCCCACAAACTCAACATAATAAACGCTCATTCCTTTCCCAACTCCTCAACTTCCCTTCCTCCCTTAGAGTTCTTTATTCCTCTGCTAGCAGCAGTACACATTTCTACTTTCAATAACATTGTGCTGCATTTTTCTGTTGATTGAAATACTCTTTGGAGACTTTCTTTGAACTCCTCCTTTTATTTTCCCCTTTGACTTCTTGGTTCAATTTCCTCTGAGATCAGATTTTCTGCTCTTTCCTCCTGGGCCTCCTTGGTGTGGCTTTCCTGGGGAACCCTCTCTTCTGAGAGTGGGAGGGGGGCTTTTCTCTCTGTCCTCTCTCCCCACTTCCCTCTCCTGTTGCCCTCGTACAAGCCCATTTTTACTAAAACAGCCACTGCTTTTCTCCTTCCTCAGCAAGAACTATCTTTCTTCCTCCCTTGCGCCTGACTTGCCTCACTCTAGGTATTGTTCACCTTAGCTCCTTTATTTGGTTATTCAACAATCTGTTGCATCCAAAACCCGAAATCCACTTTATGCATTTTCCTTTTCATGTCTTTTAGCAAGAGATGCCTTGCAAAGCTTCGCTTTTCCCCACCTCCCCATTCACTGGAGCAGGTGCGACCAGCTCAACTGTTTCATGGCTTCTTTCCTTCTTGGCCAGTGCAGCTGGCCCCATGGGACTACCTTCATTCCCAGTTGGCACGCTTTCAGGAAGTTTACATAGATATGACCTTTTTCATTACAAGAGTTACACACCATTCCGTTTCTGCAGCAGGCCCAGCGATGTCCTTGCCCTCCACAACTGGAGTACGTTTTCTGACTGCCTGGTGTATTCAGATGCCTTCTTGAGCCCACCTATGGTGTGTTTTTAACCCTTGCCAAAAAAAGCTTATCATTAGTTAATCTTAAATAAAATAATCATATGTGGCAGATGATTAACCCTCCCTCTCCCTATTTCAAACTTGTATAGTCCATTGAAATCCTAAACATGCAGGCTGTTTTCACAGAATGCCATGAACTCCTAGAGAGGGGGCTGCTTGCCTCTTGGTGGAAATATGGTTCCAGAAGTACACAGTAACTTTCCTAAGTTAGATGAGGGAACAACTCTTAGAACCTTACTTCACCTTCAAAAATAAATGAGACAGAATATCACATGGCATTGGAATTTTTTTTCTCAAATCTGCTATATCTGCATAGCCCTACCTGCCTGATGATATAATTTGGTCCTTTGTGTGAGTGGGCATACTCTCTTTTCTCCAACCGAGGTGGGAATATAGTGCACAAACTAACAAACTATGACCCACAGGCCAAATCTGAACTACTCAGGAAAATCAGCAAGAAAAAAATCAATCAATCTCATTGAAAAGTAGGCAAAGGACATGAACAGAAACTTTCAAAAGAAGACAGACTAATGGCCAACAAACATATGCAAAAATGCTCAACATCTAATAATCAGGGAAATGCAAATCAAAACCATGATGAGATATCGCTTAACTCCAGTGAGACTGGCTTTTATCAAAAAGTCCCAAAACAATAAATGTTGGCATGGATGTGGAGAGATAGGAACACTCATACACTGCTGGTGTGACTGCAAACTAGTGCAACCTCTGTGGAAAGTAATATGGAGATACCTCAAAGAACTATAAGTAGAACTACCATTTGATCCAGGAATCTCATTACTGGGCATCTACCCAAAGGGAAAAAACAAAGACATTCTATAAAAAAGGCACCTGCATTCAAATGTTTATGGCAGCATAATTCACAATTGTAAAGATATAGAAACAACCCAAGTGCCTATCAGTACATGAGTGGATTAATAAAATGTGGTATACGTGTACCATGGAGTTCTACTCTGCCCCAAAAAACAATGGTGATCTAGCACCTCCTGTATTATCCTGGATAAAGCTGGAGCCCATTCTACTAAGTGAAGTGTCCCAAGAATGGAAAAACAAGCACCACATGTACTCACCCTCAAATTGGCACTAACTGACTTAACTGACCAACACTTAAGAGAACATACAGAAATAACATTCTTCGGGTGTC
>CAUYRT010108062.1:0-59688 GCA_963574885.1 Lepilemur ruficaudatus
TCCCTGGAGAATATTACTACCATGTGAGCGTCATTGTGTTCATCAGTCAGTACCAATTTGATGGCGAGTACAAGTGGAGCCTATTCTTCGATCTTGTGTTACCTCACTTTGGATAATGGGCTCAAGCACAATCCAGGAAAATATAAGAGGTGCTAGATCACTGTCATTTCTTATAATTGTGTAACATTCCATTGGATATATATAACCAAATTTTAATAATCCACTCATGAATTGATGGGTACTTAGGTTGTTTCCACATCCTTGCAATAGTGAGTTGTGCTGCCATAAACATTCGGGTGTAGATGTCTTTATTATAGAATGACTTTTGCTCTTTTGGGTAGATGCCTAATAGTGTTATTGCTGGATCGAATGGTATTTCTATTTTTAGTTCTTTGAGGTATCTCCAAATTCTTTTCCACAGAAGTTAGTGCTAATCTATGCTAAATAAAGCTAAGATGACAGAAATTCCTTGGTGCAATATAGAAGAAAGAATATAAAATTATTGAGAGATAAAAATGTTGGAGTAATTTATTATGTGTAAACTGTTCGCTTGTCCCAAGAGGACCAGAAGACATTACTTTCATTCAGCTATTAGATATAAAATGATGGGAAAAGTACAAGAATCTCTAAAAAGCACTGTAGAAGACTATCTCTGGGGGGTAGCTGGGCATGTTCATTCCTGACATCATCATTGGGTCAGGCTCTCTGAGTTCACTGGGGATGGTGAGATTCTGTAGGGAGAAGAGGCTAAACAGCATATGTTATATGCCAGACGCAAGGTGAATACAGTTACTCTATTAGCTGGTCAGGCCCATAGTGAACTTTAATGACAGCTAAGTGATCATGGAGTCCTGGAATCAAAAGAGAAGCCTAGGCAACTAAAATCCTACTAATCTCTATTAAAACAATATAAAACTATAGGTTTTCTAAATAGAAGTATTATTTTCAGCCTTGAGTCATCCGATTTAGAGTGAGGACTCTCCAAATAAAAAAGGCAATGGGTACCCTTGAAAAAACATCCTGTGTCAATATCACACATATTTATTTAAATCTTCTAGCCTTCCACAAAAGGATTTGTGGCTATTGTACCCTGAGGAAAGTGAAATATCCAGGTCTCGTGAGGGCTTTTGTATATAGATTGAGCCCAAGACCAATCCCTGGGAAGCAGCATATCTCTATGATCCACTGGTCAGGTAGATGTCAGTGGATAAATGCAGTTCTGTTCAAAGATCACTCTATGTTGGTTCTAATGAATCCGCAAACCTATACTATTTACTTAGTTCCTGCATGGATAAGTGGATTAAATATATTCAGAAAATGGCATATATCCCAATCTTTCTCCAACACATACTGTTAAAACTATTACAGTGGGAAGGGCGAAGTAGAAGCTTGTAGACCATGCTCCTTAACAAAATGATAACTGAAAAGCAATGATACATCTGTGGGAGACTTTCAAAAATTAGAGCCATGATCTAGAAATTAGGTAGAGTGGTGACAATTTCTAGGATAGCTCCATTACTCTTACTTGTTTGGTTTGTGCAGAAGGCAGACGGGTAGGCCTTATGGAATGACAATGAATTACAGTAACTATAAGCCTGTCAGATTCTAGTTCAGTGCTGTTTCATATAGTTTGCTTTAAATGGGGCAAATCAACACAAATCTGGCAGTTGGTTTGCTATGTAGATATAAATGTATTAATAGCATTTTTAAAATTTCTATTCTATTAAACAGAGATCACCTGAAGAAATTTATTTTCACTTGGTAGGGATAAATGTAAACTTTCACCTTTACCATCGTCAGCCCTCTAGCTCTAGGTCATAAGGCCTTTTAACCATTTTATTATCTTTTAGGATATCATGCTGGTCTATTTTTGTCATTTTATCATCGTTTAGGGCATAACTCCTATATTAAATCAATCATGCTGCTCGGATCATGTAAGCAGAATGCAGCAGTAATAATAAAATAAATATTTTGGTAATACCTTCATGTGAGAGAGGATGGAATATACATCACATAAAATTCAAACATCTACTATTTCCATAAAATTTCTGGGAGTCCAGTGGTCCTGGGCTTATAAAGATGTCTCCTTCAAAATAAAAACCTACTAATAACCCACTTTATCCTCTATCCATGAGGAAGAAGCACAATAGTTTGTGGGCTTATTTGGATTAATATATAACACATGTGCATATGTAGCTCTGACATGTTTACTAAGTGAACTGCTTACAAAATTGTTTACAAATTGTGGGGCCAGATTTAGGAAAGCATTCCAGCTGTAGTACAAGCAGTTCTTCCCCTTGGTCCCTACGAATAAACAGATCCAATGGGGCTCATGATACCTTTGGCAAATTGGTGTGTTGTGGAAGCTCAAATAAGAGAACCACAGAAGAGGCCACTAAGGTTTTATTGCAAAGGCATGTCATCTTCAGCTATCCTTAGCTTATTACTTGTTTTGAGTAGACTATGAGCAAGAGCCTGCAAGCTAACCCCCTAAAATGAACTGTTGTTATCTTCCAAGCATAAAGTCAGGTATACTGAGCAGTTTTCCATCAACAAATTAAAGTGGTAAACATAAAATCCAGATTTATCAGGTTCTGAAGGCACAAGAAAGTGATATGAGCAGGTAACTGATCCTGATGTAACTGTCCTGTGGCTGTGCACCTGACCCGCCAGAGTGGCCTTAAGACAGTGTTCCTATGAACAGGTAACTTTAAGGTGGAGGATTTGAGTCTGTTTTAAGGATGATAAATAAATTGCTAACATCAGATGGCAGAGGGCTGATTTACTGTAAACTTATCTGAGGAGTCTTACTGAAAGGAAAGAAAAAATCTCTTAGTGAGAAGAACTACCAGTTTATACCAATTCATGGATAGTAGTTGATGACTAGGTTGGATAGTCAGGGATTTGGGAAGAATAATACAGGAGGACTGGTACTGAGTTGTTTTGGGAAAGAGAAATGTGGATGGGTCTTTTGGAATGAGTCCAGAATATGAGAACATTGTGTCCTGGGTGAAAACCCATCCAAAGGACTCCTCTGTGGACTAGTCTTTCAATAATCTTTTAGACAAGATTCTCCCATGGATGTCAATCACATTTTTTCTCACCCAATCCAGTACTTGTTTAAAGGGCTTATAAATGAAGTGGTCATAATAACAGACATTGAGGTCATATGTGGCCTCAACAACATAGAATTCCCCTAACTGCAACTGATCTAATTGCTGCTACATATGGCAGCCAAGCTTGCTAGAATCAGCAACAAAACTTGAGCCCCTGCTATTTTATTTCCTGAAAAAGCTAACTTATCTTTGAAAAATTTATTACATTGAACATCTTCCTTCACAGAAGGTGCAGTGATTTGTCTTTACCAGGATAGACTTTTAGGATATGTATTTGTCTTCCTCAGCCATTATATTTCTGGCACAACTTTCATCATCTTGATCTTATTGATTGTCTTATCCACCATTGTGATGTCAAACGTAACATTAATTCTGACCAGGAAACTCACTTAATAGCAAAAGGAAACAGTGGACCAACATTCAAAGAATTCCCTCGTATTATTATGTATTCTGTCTCCTAGGAGTAGCTGGCTTTATAAAATGGCTTGTAGTTACTGAGCAATTGGGAGATAATTAAGAATGCTCTCAAAACTTCCATATACAGAGCTGCTCCCTTTTTAGACTTAACATATAGATTTGGACACCAACTAGCATAAATGGAGTTGTTATTTCTTACCTTTAGTCCTAGTAGGCCACTTCATATCTCTGAAACTTTGGATTTTGTTGGTTTAAAAATTTTGATACCAAAGGAGGAATGTTTCATCAGGAGATATAAAAATGGTGCCAATAAATCTGGCATTGGACCTGCCACTTTTCCATTTTGAACTCTCCTCCATGTCACTGAACAATTGGGCAACAAAGGAGTAATCACGTTGGCTTGGGGGATATACCCTTACCTCCAGGAAGACACAGGGTTGCTGTTGCTGCTACAGAGTGAAGACAGGGAGGAGTGTGGAACCATGGTTTTTTACTAGTGCTATTTTCAGTGTATTAGATTTATAAAGGTAAAGCACTGGCTGGTCCAACAAGGACTCAGACTTCTTATTTAAGGTGCCTTGGGGGTAATCCTCATCAAGCAAAGACCTTTGGACAAAGCACAGATTGATGGCAAAGGACAATAGAAGAATTAGATCATAAATAACAACCCTAACCTGCTAACTGGTTGCAGAAATGTCTTTGGTCTCTTCTACTCTTCCCCTTCTGTTTTATCTAACATGTCTTGTTGGTGGTTGAATTACAATTTAGTTTGTAGATTGGAATATAAGGACATTAATTTGAGGGAACCAGGAGAAAATATAAACATTACCCAAAGATTCTTGACTTAGAGCTAGATTCATTAAATGTTAATATGTTGAACTTTCCCTACTTGGGAATAAGATTCTTAATGTTTGAAGAATAGCTGCACTAGGTTACATGAGGATATCTTATTGATATTATTGCATGGAAGACACTTAGGTGATGACAATAGGTATCCATCACCTGTAGGTGGTGCCGATCATATTTTGACTGTATTTGGTTAAATCTTACATGATGCATCTTGCCTTGTCTACATAGACGTCTGAACTCAAATTTAATTCTCCAGCGTTAGTCCATAGCTAAGATTATGACTGTGGATGTGATGAGAAGGCATGCCTACATAATATTTCATTCCAGGCGTGAGGCTGTGAAGGGGAGCTTTTATTCTGCTATTGCAAATGGTGACAGGGATAACCTGGCTTGAGGGTGGTGGTGGTTAAAAGACAGATTTCATGAAAGTTCTGGCAGCAGGTATGGTTGCCATAAAATTTAATTTATAATATTTAATATTTGGTGGTGGCAGTGGTAGCAGCAACAGTAGTGTCAACACAAGTTATCTCATGAGCCCAGTTTTGTAGTATGGTTTTAGGCATTTTCCTTAAAATTCAAACTTAATACTGTTTTTCCATTTCTACCAAAATTTCCTGAGCTACCTAATATTCTTTACTCAATTCTTTTCCTAGAGTAGATTTTATCATTTCCAACAAAAAAAATCTAATCAAAATATGCCAAGTCTTTCATGTTTTTATTTTTGTATAGTAGCATAAATTTAGAGTACCTGTCTTTACATGGATCAAAATGAGTAAAAGAACATTAAAATGAAAAACTAAGGTTTTCTGTAAGATATTCATTTATTCATTCTGCACTCATTTATTCAATAAATATTTGTGGGATATGTACTGTGTACACGGTGACATTATTTGATCTCAGGAAGAAATTAACATAAATTTCCACATAGGTAGATAGACAGCAATGGGGTTAGGATAGACTGAGTTAGGATGCTAGGTTACTGTTGCAAGTAGAAGCTAGCATGAGTATGTTGCAAGCCCAATAACAAAATCAGCAATCCTAAGAATTAAAAGTAACAAGTTAAATCAGTATCTTGATCATACTAGGCAGTCATCAATATTAAAGACCTGCGTGTAAAAGCTGAGCATCAGATGCACATGAGGCCGTGTCCTGGGAGACTAGGTAGGGAGGATTGCAATCCGAGGCTCCAGCTGGTGACAAAGGAACAGAGTACCTTATTATCCCCCCAGAATTTGAGAAGCCCTGGGATCTGGATATGAGCTCTGGATGGTAGGAGGCTAGAGAGCTGGGAAGACTGGCTACTCGCTGGCTATTCCCACAGCAATGACAGAAAACAATCAATGAAATACTAGGAGCCCTAACCCCTGGAAGGAGGGCCTCAGAATATAAAATTGGTTGATTAATGGATTGAAAACTACTGATAAATTTCCTCTGGGTCCAGAGAGGGAGGCACGGCCCTCACAAGACCAAGAGCTTATTGATAGCAGCTAGGATTTGCACAAAATTCCCTGCTGGGTACTAAGGAGAATTAAAAGAAAGTTTCTTGATTTACTTAGAGAATTTCACTTAATACAGGAACAATTTTTACATGTAATATTGAATTGCCTATGTCTTCTCCCATTAGCCAAACACATCATGATTTTTGAAAAATTATAGCTTAATTTGTAATCGCATACATTTATGGGATACAAAGGGATGCTATGCTTTATGAATACAATATGGAATAGATTTTTTTTTGTGGCTTAGACAACAAATTTATTTTCACACAGCCCCAGAGGCTGAGAAGTCTGAGATCAGTGTGCTGGCAGATATGGTTCCTGGTGATGCCTCTTTCCGGCTTGCAGACGACCGCCTATCTGTGTCTGTACAGTGGACCAAGATCTCTCTCTCTCTTTCTCCCGTTATAAAACAATGTGGACTATTTAAATCAAGTTAGTTATCATATCCATCACCTCAAATACTTAACAATTTTTTGTGGTGAGAACATTTAAAATTTATTCTCAATGATTTTGAAATATATAATACTTTATTATTAATTATATTCACCATGTTGTGCAACAAAATTGAAAAAATATCCCATATTCCTCTGTCTGAGATTTTGTCCCCATTTTCCCTACTCCCCAGCCTCTGTAACCCCCATTCTATTCTCTGTTCCTATGAGTTCAATTGTTTTAGAGTCCACATATAAATGAGAACATGTGTATTTATCTTTCTGTGCTTGGCTTATTTCTCTTAGCATAATGATTTACAATTCCATTCATGTTGTTGCAAATGAGAGAATTTCCTTCTTTTTAAGGGTAAATAGTATTCTATTGTATATATATGCCACATTTTCTTTATCCATTCACTCATTGGTGAATACTTAGGTTGATTCTATAACTTGGCTACCGTGAATAACGCTGCAGTGAACAGTGGTCCAATGGGAGTGCAGCTGTCTCTCCGATAAACTGATTTCAAATCTTCTGGGTAAATACCCAGAAGTGGGATTGCTGGATCCCATAATCCCATGATTGCTGGATCATGATCGTTTTCTTTCTGAAGTGTCTGTGTTTGTACACTATCTCGCTTTCTATCCCTCTTTTTGTAATAATTTTAGATCTACAGAAGAGAATTGCAAAGATAATACACAGGGTGTCTGTATATTTTTTATCTTGTCTCGCCTAATGTAAACACCCTTAATTTACTATATTTTTAAAAACTAGGAAAAAAATATTAATATATTCCCACTATATTCAACTTTGGGATTTATTCATACTGCATCAGTTTTTTACATCAATGCAATTTTTCTGCCCTACGAGCCAATCCAGTATACCACATCACATTTAATTATCGTTATCTCCCCAGTTTTCTCTGGTCAATGCCAATTCCCCAGTCTTCCCTTGTTTTTAATGACCTTGACAGTTTTGAGCAGCACTGGTCAGGTAGGTATTTTGTTGAATGTCTGTTTGTTTGGGTTTGTCTGATGTATTTCTCATGGTTAGACTGGGTTATGGTTTTTGGGAAGAATATCACAAAGATGAGATTCCCTGCTCATCACTCAAATTAAGGAGCACATGATACCAACATGACTTCTCACTGGTGGTGTTAACCTTGATCACTTAATAAGGTGGTGCTTGCCAGGTTTATTCACTGTAAATTCACTATTTCTTCCTCTTCATCTACTCTGTTCTTTGGAAACAAAACAGTAAGTCTCACCTACACTCAAGAACCCCTCTGTCTTCCCCAACTTTAGCAGAACTCCAAAGCAAGTTTCATTTTGATCTCTAAAAGTTATACTAATATATCACCAAAAAAGGAAAAAAATATGTTTTGAGAGAAACTACACTAGCACTTTAGTTACTGAATATAATATTTTATATGGTGGGTTATCTAATATGCTTTGGATAGTTTTTGGTATCAGTTTATTGCATGTACAAAGAAAATCTAATTTCACTAACAAGTTATTTTGCTTCTCCAAGAAAGGTACAGTAGATCTGTCAATATTGCTTTATTATTTTAAAATCTGAGAATCAATTGTTTTAAAGTATATTCTAAAGTATGTTTCTAGAAAATGAATTTTGGAAAATATCAAGCTAAAATAAAATTCATAGCTTAGTTTTGATTTAATAGAGATTCTAGAATCGCATTAATTGCTCTTTTACTAGATACAGTTTTTATTTTTTCTAAGTGATTCAAAACACTTCAAGGTGTGAAAAATAGTGTTAGCAGTGATATGAGACTAATTAGAAGAAAAAGTGATTTAAATTTAGAGATATAAATTATGATTTATATTACTCAGAGAGGAAAATTTATATTGGCTTGAAATCATGTGGCTAGTTTTGTTTCATTACATTGAAATTGGTTTTAAGTTTGATTAATTTGATATTATCACTGAAAATAAAGTCCATTTATTAATGTCCTTTTTTCTTTAGCTTTCTCAGTAAAAATTGCATTGTTTTAAAAGAGATGCATTACTGATGATGAAATTTAGACTAGCAAATTTCCTTGCAAAACATGTAGTTTTTCCATTCTAAATTGGAGAAAACCTGCAAGCTCTTTGGCTATTTGAAACACATGTTAAATCAATTTTCAGCTGCATTTAAGTTAATTAACAGCAAGAGGTCAAAGAAATTAAATTTCTGATATAATTATTGCATAACATTTTAAAATGATTTGTTATTAACATTTAGCAATGTGAAAAATTATTTAAATTTAGGGAGATTTACAGTAGGAACTTACTAAAAATCACTTAAAGAAAAAGACATTGCTATAGTTTGGAAGTTTGTCTACTCAAATCTCAGGTTGAAATTTGATTTCCAGTGTTGGAGGTGGAGCCTAATGGGTGGTGTTTGGGTCATGGGGGCAGATTCCTCATGAGTGGCTTGGTTCAGTCCTTGTGATAATGAGTGAGTTCTCACTCTGTTAGTTCCCCTGAGAGCTGGTTGTTATAATAAAAAGAGCCTGGCACCTCATTGCCTCTTGCTTCCTCTCTTTCCATGTGATCTCCACATACACTGGCTCCCCTTTGCCTCCCATCATGAGTGGGAGCAGCCTGAAGCCCTCACCAGAAGCAATTGCTGGCACCGTGCTTCTTGTATAGTCTGCAAAATTGTTAACCAAATAAACCTTTTTTCTTTATAAACTACCAAGTCCCAGGTAAAAATTCCTATATAGCAACACTAAACCAACTATGACAGAGATAAAAAATAAATTTAGAGAAATATGTTAATTTTAATATGAATAGAATCATGAAGACTTATAATTCTTCTGTTCTTCAACAACCTGCCTATTGTCCTTTTTCTTGTATATATACCATAGACAAAAGGGGAAGAATTATGTTTCTTTTTAATGTATAGAATACAGAAGCACTACTTGGATTATATACAGAAAAAAATCTTAGGTGTCCTTAATTATTTGTTTAGGTGTCCTTTAAAAATCAGTGAAACTAGTCAATATTTATGACCTATCTACTAGGTGAATATCTCCTTATAGGGCTAACATTAGAATAATCGTAGTTTCTACTGTCAAGAAATTCATAAGGTAGTTGAATAAATGAGATTTAAATATCTGTAGCTAAACAACAGAGAATGTGTAGAGAAGATAGCAAAAGAGTCCATTGAGAGTCAAATTAAATTTATACAACAATTGCTATAGGAATTCAGAGAAGGGACAGATCACTTCAGACATGATTGGTCTGGAATGGTGCACTTTTCACTGGGAAATGTAGATATTTGATTCTGAATGTCCTTGGGCTAGAATGGTAAGAAAACAGCTACTATGGGCTGAATTTTAAAACTTCTTGTTTAAAAATATATATAGCTTGGAAACTTCAATTTTTAAATATCACTGTTACCTGGAAATGTAAAATGAACAGTCAGATATTAAAGTACTATGATTTTAACTGCCATTAATTTAAATAATGAAGTGAAATATGAGCTGTTTAGAAAAATAAAAATAAAATATTTGGCTCTATATGGAGGAAGATCTCTATCTACAAGAACATTCTGGGAATTTGTAATAAAAAGTTCCAGGGTTACTTATGACCCTGAGAATAAATAAGTTTGTTGAAGCAGAAGCCTGGTATAAGGAAGTAGTTGGCAAGGAGGCTAGGAACTCGAAATATTTGTTGAGGTCAAAAGTGAGAGATCCTGAATACCCAGATTAATTTAAGGTACGAGAATGAAGGATTGTGGAAAAAATGGATGACGTGGAAGAAAAACAAAAATAATAAAGAACAACAATGTCTCACTGTTTCCTAACATGTGTGCATCAGTTGTCATAAGGCATCTTTCTGTGGACCCTCCACCCCAATTAGAGGCCTGTCATACTATTATAACCATCGAAGGCCAGTTTTATGTAGAGGTGAACTAATTTATGAATTGGTAAATTGGAAAATGTGTAAATTACGTCTACTATGCTAAAATCAGAGATTCCTTTAGTTTAAAATGAAAATACAAATGCATTCTAGGAGAGTAGTGAATTCAGGCATATCTGTCCCTTATACCTCAGTTTCAATGCTTCCTGTACAAACTTCTTCCAAAGAGTAAGATTAGAGTGTATGAAAGAGAAGGCATAGGGCAAAGAGGGTTAGGTATAGCATATTAGTGTCAGCTCAATCTTTTGTTAATTATAAGTAAGTAAAGACATGAAAAAAATGCCAATATGAGGGGATAAAATATCTTCTGTTTCCAACCATACTACCTCAATTTTTTCTGGAGCCAGCTGAGTACCACTCTCCCAAAATTGCATTGTTGGATAACTCTTATTATTTTAGTAAATGTACCATGGGATAATCAGTTAAGTGATTTTAGCATTAAACTAACCAGGTACTTGCTCCCTGAAATGGAGGTCTTGAAGAATTGCCAGAAAGATGAAGAAGAGAAGTTTTCCTTGTATTATCAGATTTTATTTAGTTGTTTTTATATAAGGAGGGCTGACAATATTTTCTTTCCAGTTCCCTGGGACTAAAAGTGACTTTTAGACTATAATCTCTTGAGAGCTCTATTATTCATTCTGATTATGGCCTTGAACTTTAAAAATTTACCTTGCTTTTCACTGGAAAACCTAGACATCTTGTTTCAAATATGTTTTTCTTGGATAGGAGGGATAAGCAGGCAGAGAATGATGTATGAGTTCTGAAACTTCTTGACTAAAGATATTTTGGAACATTCATTTTTGAAATATCAATGTTATCTGGAAACAAAATGGGCAGTAAGATGTTGAAGTACAAGAATTTTAATTATCAATTCAAAAATACAGATCTTAGTCAAGGTCTGAGATGATTTATGCAACTATTAAAAATTACACATGGTCTTATTTTGTTATTATAGTTTCTGGTTGTTATGAATTTGATTTTGCCCATGTTTGGTCAAGTTGACAAGTTTCTAAGAATTCTTTGACATTCCAGGCTTATTGCTTGTTAAGGGCCTGCCAAGTCACTGAGCACACAAGGCAGCTCGTGGCAAAGCATTTGCTTCAATATTTAGCATCATATTCTCTCAAATGGATCAGAAGCACCAGCTGGAGAACACAAGATACGTGGCAGATATTTTATCCAGCTTTTAAGTCATGTGTAAAACAAGGACAAAAGCTAGACTGGGAATAGGGTGATCAGTGATGAGATAGCTAGACTGACACAGGTGTGATTTAAGTAGGGCATGAATGAAGTCCTTTATCAGATTTTTATGGCCACAATAATGCATTATAGAAATAATAATTATTTATTTAGCTTCCAAGCCTGCAGTTCAATAATTTAGTCTTGGCTCAGCTGGACAGTTGTTCTCCTTGTTGTGACTGGGCTCATTCACATGTCCAGGTATCAGCAGGAGTGACCGGGCCACTGGACGGCTGCAAGTCCCATATCCTCCATCAGGCCAGTCTAGACATGTTCTAATGGTGAAGGTGGAGCACAAGAAAATGCTCATGGCCTCTTGAAGTACAGGCTCAGAACTAGCACACTATTCACTTCTAAAGCATTTAATTGGCCAGAACAAGTCACAAAACTAATCCAGATTTAAGGAATAATGAGATAGATTTCTCTGCTTGTTGAGAGAGGCTGTACTAAATTGGGTCCTTTCAAGAAATAAACCTACCACCAAGCCCTGAGCTCCAAGGACTGTGCTTACAAGTCTGTCCAGGTGCTTGTGAACTAGGAGAATCCAGGCCAGAGTGGCTGAAGGACATGAGATTTGATTGCTGGTTGTTCTCAGTCTAGGGTAGATAAGCAGGTACCTTTTTAAGATTTACAATGGTGACAGATAATAACCAGAGATTTATGTGTATGCTATCATGGTGGATATGAACAGTAAGATGTTTATTAAACAAACTTAAAAGTTGAGTATCATGAAAATATGTTGATCTTTTCAAATGGACTTGTTAAAAAGGAAAAGGAATTGAAAATTGTGTGTTTTTTTATTCTTATAATGTTAGTATACTTGAGGGATTCATTTTTCAAAAGATGTTTATTATGTACCATTCATATATCAAGCAGCGCTAGACACAGAGGATATAAAGTCAAATGAGGGGATGGGAAAAGAACTGTCAGTGACCCAAATTAACTAGGTGCTGGGTATTTCCAGGTGTCAGCTCTGCTTTCCACTCCTCTTCAATTTTGTTATTGTCTACTCTTTCCTGTTTCCGTGTATTCTCTGCCAGTTATAGTGATTGGCTCAAGAATGGGTATGCATCACAAGTCACCAATTCATGCTTTTTGCATGTGTTTTTCCACTTGGATCTATGAGGTAAAAGCCCTTGTTGTTTTGGTTGGGATCTGGTAGGATTCAGTTCCGAAACTGTCAGTGTATGTTCTCTGCCTCACAGAGAGAGCTGTCCGGGGAAGGAAAGAATGGAGCCTGTGCTGTACCTGAAGCAGAGCTGAGAAGGAATGTCCTGATAAGCTTCACATCTCTGAATCTGCATGGTTTTGAGACCAGCCTCATCTCTTACTCTTGTGTTGTTTGGTTGCATCAACTGAACAATTTTCCCCTTCTAAGTGAAGATAGTTTGAGTTGACTTCCCTTTACTCGCAAACCAAAGATCCTAACTAATAATGGGAACTAGCATCCAGTAAACATGTGTTTATCAATTATCATAGATTGACTAGAAGAATATCACCCTTTTTTTTTATTTTAGAAGGATTTAATAAAAATGACTGCTTACAAAGTTGTTGGCATGGTTTGAGAAGAACATCAGAAAAAGTTGCAGAAGTTGGAGGCTAGTGATAGCAGGAAGCTATCTACCACACCTTTGCTTGGAGAAAGAATATCACCTTCTGATAGGATCAAGTCTAGCTGCCGAATGCCTGATACATGATGATGATGGTGATGATAGGAAAAAGAACAGAAAGAGTAGTAGAAGGAAACGTTAACAATAATCTTGCTAAAATCTACTGATTTTCTAATTACACCATTTTTTTTCTAAATATGCCACTTGTATTAGTTCCTTTAACCTTACAGCACTCATATGAGTTATGTGCTATTTTTGTCCCATATTTATAGATGATGAAATTGACACAGAAGTTAAATAACTTACTTAAAGCCACATGACTAGTAGGTGACAGAGGTAAAGCTAATATTCACTTTAGTAGCCTCTCAAGAAATATTTGTTGATGGAAGAAAAGAATGAAAGAGCTATGAAGACAAATAATTATATTTCAATGTGATAAATGTAACATTTAATCATTAACACACCACCGTAAAGATCTTACTATTATTCTCATTTTATAAATGTAGAAATTGAAGTTTAGAGAGTTTAATAGGTCTCCCTAAGCCCTCAAACAGTTAGAAGATGGTGGAGCTGGGATATATATCCAAGTTTACTCTAAAAGGCCCACGGATACTTTTGCATAAGGTGAGTGTCTAAGTAGGTTACTGTCTTTATATTAGTATGAGGCTTTAACATTTTTTTTAATGATTAATCCATTTTGGGAGCTTTCCTCCTACACATTTTCTATAACTATTTCTTTAAGTTTTGTGTTGCTAACATACTTGAATATTACCTCCTTTTCAAATGGATTGTTTCTATCTTTTGGTAGGATCTTCATCGAAATCAGAGCATTCAAACATATTAATGCATACTTCTTCTCATTTTAAATCAGATCTCATAAACATCCCCATCAAAATCCTTAGAAAATTATTGCTATTTGTCACCTTTACCAAGACAATGAAAGGTATAAAGCATTTCTGACCAGTGTGGTGATTATAAAGCACTGCTAGACACTAATGTAATTATGCATTCCAAAAGACCTTCTTCCCAGAAACTCCATGTTCATCTCTTTCGATTCCAAGTAAGTACACCTATATTGCAAAGAAGGCAACCTGGAAGAGAAGTCCATCAACCAGCTATTTATCAAGCTGATCTTGCAAGCTGATATTCTTCTCACTGACTCATTTATTTTCTTGATAGATTTGTGTGCTTAGAAGATCAAGAACGTATCTGTGTGGACGGCTTATTTTAGCCACTCTATTATTCAGTTCTTCCTTAGTTTAGGTATTGTTTTGTGTTGACTTCATATCAGTTCATTAATTATTTGATGAGTTTTAATAGTGCCGTATTTTTTGAACGCAAATGCTGTTGTCTCTACCAGATATTTTATTTCTACTATAATATGTAAACAATATTTATTTTTGGCTTTCTTAAGAGTGTCTTTACAAATTGCAGCTTGTATTTCTCATTCTTTTCCCCAAATAAATCTTTGAAAATAAATCAGCGTACTATTGCCCAAGCTTACATCATACAACCCTGACATTTGAGTCATTGCAAAAATGTGTCTTGGAAATATTTCCAGTGTCTTTTTAGTCAAAGTTTCCTAACTTAGTCCCTATATGGGCAATCACTGACTTCTTTGCATCTTTTCCTGTTTATAATTCTACAATTTTTATTTTTAGGTTCGGTGATTTGTTCTTTTATATCAAACAAGAGAAAGAAGTAAACATGTTCTAACACGTAAACATAAGGAATACTTTGATTATTGTCAAAGGATTTTTCTTTTTCTCTTTAAGATCTGTTGGGAAGTAAATAGATACCAGATAGCATCCCATGAAACTTTTTCTTCTTTCCCATTCTTATTTTCCTCTTTTCCCTTTTAAGCATTAATTCCTATCCTTGCTAGAGTTTATAATTCTCCTTTCTTTTCATACCTATAATTAGTGTAACTTAGGCATCCCAGTTCTTACTTCCTTTTAACTCTATCCCACAGTTTGCTCCTCTTATCTCCATTATATTCATAACTTAGTGCCAACATTCTATTCTGATTTGGCTACTTGTGACTAGTCTTTTTCTTTTGTTACTATAAGGGTTTTCTTGCTCATTCTTCTCTTTGGTATTTTTCTATAGATTCATCATAGTATGCATTTGAAATACAAAGCAACTATTATTGTCAATTAGGTATTATAAGTAAAGAAACTGAAGGATAATGGCCTGGGTAGTGCCACAGATAGTAACAGAGCCATGTCCAGAGGTTATAGTCCAGGTCAAACTCTTAGTCCAAGGCTGTCCCATCTAGACTGCATGTTCCTATTCCATGAAAGGGTGAGCCATGACATTTTGAGCCCTAACTTTAATTTATTTTACCTTTATGTAAATTCATAACAGCAATCTCCAACCTTAAATTTAGAAAGATATTTTATCTTCAGGGCTTACCATTTTAAGTATTTCCCACGTGATACTTACCTGAAGAAGGTAAAAGTAACTAAAGTATACTGGGGCAGGCTTGCTTGACTCAGTAAATTTCGCTAAATTGGAGAGATGATGTGCATTCCCTCGACATTTCCTTTTTAAATAAATAACATATCACAACTGATTATTAGTATTCAGATACTCAGTCATCCTAAGAATCAAATTGCTCCAAATTCAATGGACTTTTATCCTTTCCTTGATCAGAATATTCTCTTTCTTCCCCTAGAATCCTCTGATGCTGAAGAAATCTTGAAGGGTTTTCACTGGACTCTGATGGAATAAGAAGCCCTCTGATTTGTTTGTAAAGCCTCAGATAAGTTTAACAATAGTACATTATTGGGTTATTACAGCTACACTGAGAAAAGAGCATATAGTTATATTAGTTAGTGGGTTCTGTGAAAAGCATTTGTATATGACTATAACTAATAGTATATAACTATTTTTCCTTTAGCAAGGAGTTATAATTTCTCCATATGCGGATATATCCTGCTCATTTTGGGCAGTATTCTTCCACTTTTGTGAGAACATAATGTCACATAAAACCATGAGAACAAAACAGAATTGACATACAATTTTAGGCAGCTATAATTCCTTAATATATTCCTGATGTTTGATTCCCAGAAACTTGTTAAACTATCTGGACAGAATACAATTACTGATCACTCCTATTTTGGGGGTTGAATTTCTAATTTTAACAACAAAAAATGTGATTTTCCCTTTTCTCTTTAAGTTATTGCAAAAAAGATTCTTTTGCAAGTATGAAGAAGGACCTTCTTTGAACAAATTTTTGTCCTGTATTTGAATTTGACCAAATGGACAAGTAATTTATTGGAAGTTGTAGATTTCCTTTATTATTGAAATAAATCTGCGTAGGTGGTTTCTTCTTGGTTTCACAGCTCCTTTAGCAGTTCTTTTCTTCCTTTCTAAGGTGTTCCAGCTCCTGCACACCTAATTTGGTTCAAGTACAAAAATTAAATGGGTTTACCAATCTAGCTAATGTTTAAGAATTGTGTGTTTATAAAATAACACATTTAATTTTTTTTTTTTTGTAAATTACTTTCATTTACTCTGTGCAACTGAGTAGAAATTCTTCTCTCCTAGTATTCTGGACAAATTACTTCTGCCACACATGTATTTTTGACTTGGACAAGAAAGCACGTAGAAATGAGAGTGATCACTCAAATAACACGCTGACTGAGTCATATGACGATCAGTTACAATGCTCAGCTGAGGATCCACCAGTTTACATCCTTTTTAGAACAATAATTCTGCCAGGGCTGGAAAGACTGCCTTTTGAAATTTTTCTAAGATCTTGGCACAAGCTTCAAGTAACAAAATCAGACATTCTAGGTAATTCTTGTGGTCCCACGTTTCTGACATCGAGGAATGACCATGGACTTTTAAGAAGCACAGGCCTGAGTTTAAATCTCTTCTCTAGCACACACATTAGATAGCTTTAGGCAAGTGTGATGGTTAATTTTATTAATTTTTGTAACAATTGACTGGGCCTTGAGGTGTCCAGATATTCGATCAAACATTATTCTGGGTTTCCCTGAAGGCGTTTTTGGATGAATTTAACATTTAAATTCATGGACTGAGTAGAGAAGATTGTTCTCTGTAGTGTGGGTAGACTTCACCCAATCAGGTGAAGTTCTGGATAGAACAAAGGACTGACTTTCCCTTGAAAAAGGGGGAATTTTGTTTGCCTGACTGACTTATAGTTGGGATATCAGTTTATTCCTGCCTTTGAACTTGAACTGAAAAGTCAAATCTTCTTATGTCTTAAGCCTGTTAGGCTTTGGATTGGAACTTCACCATTGGGTTTCCTCATTCTCAGGCCTTTGCACTCAGATTAGAAGTATAATTTTCTAGGCTGGTGTGGTGGCTCATGCCTGTAGCACTTTGAGAGGCCCAGATGGGAGGATTGCTTGAGACCAGGAATTCGAAACCAGCTTGAGCAAGAGCAATACCCTGTCTCTACAAAAAAATAAAAAAACTTGGTGGGGTGTGGTGGTATGCAACTGTAGTCCCAGCTACCCAGGGGGCTGAGGCAAGAGGATTACTTGAGCCCATGAGTTTGAGATTGCGGTGAGCTATGAGCACACAACTGAACTATAGCCTAGCTGATGGAGCAAGACTGTCTCAAAAAAAAAAAAAAGTGTACTTTTGTAGGTCTCCAACTTGCCAACTATAGATCTTAGGCTTGTTGTTATCTTCCATATCTCATAAGTCAATTCCTTATACTCTCTCTCTCTCTCTCTCTGTCTCTCTGTCTCTCTCTCTCTCTCTCTCTCTCTCTCTCTATATATATATATATATATATATATCTCCTACTGATTCTGTTTCTCTGGAAAACCCTGGCTAATATAGCAGGTTACTCAATCTTTTGCAACCTTGATTTCATTACATGTGAAACAGAGGTAGTACTACCCATTTGCAAGGTTATTGTAAGGTTTATGGGATCAGGAGTGTAAAGCATCTTGTACAAGGTAGATATTTATTAAATGGTAGCTGTTATTATTAGAGATAATTTTGCAGAGCACAGAGCTTTCCTTAAGCCCCTAATCTTTTTTATGTTTTTGTTTTATTTATCTTTTTGTTTTTCCAAAATTAAAAATATCGAGTCCTGCTGCTAAGGGGAAAAAAACAACAAAATCCAAAACCTTCTCCTCCCCTTCTCTTAAAGTCATAGAACATGAAGGAACTTCAGTAGGACAGATGGGTGCAAACAACTGGAGGTTGGGGACCAGGATAAACTCCCCCAATACTTTTAAAAAACTGTTCAACAGAAACTGTGATAAATACAGGACAGTGCAAGACAAGTAAAAACAAGGAGCAGCAGTGATGAGAAACTGTTATAGATGTGGTCTCTCTTTTTTTTTCTCTCTTCTCCTCAGCATATTATTCTAGGCTCAGGGCATGACTTGCGCATTCAGAACTAAGTTTTGACATCTTTGAACCTCCCTCTAGATTTCACAAGAAGAAGTACATGAAGTACAAGCATTCTTCCTCACACACATCAGAAAATAAAGGAGACAGTGGTAACTTTGCCTTCTACCATCGTACCTGGTGTGAATTTGAAAGATGGATTAAAGTAAGCCAGGGAGTCTCACTGCTTCTTATGTCTTCTAAGGCAGAAGAAACACCTCAAAATCTATGCAGGAAAACTGATATGGAGGCACCAGCCCAATCTGCCTCACTAGCACAAGTTGTATGGTTTATCACAGCCATGAGCGAATTCTAAGAACCTTTTCTTGAATATTGCAAAGACTAAACTTAAAGAGATGTGAGGAAGATCATGGCAGGAGGATAAGGTGGATGATGGAAGCTGTAGGTCAAGAACCATGGTATAGATAGTTCAGGGTCACCTTGTACCAGAGTTTTAGAAATATAGCTTTGAGACATCAAAGAATAAGATTTTGGAGGCCTCTGATGTCCTAGCAGAAGGTGATAGGGATAGAGTGCAATGGAACAATATTTATTAACAGTGGAGTCTCTACCCTTCTTTAAGAATATGTCTTCTCTTGCCATCTGGATGGGGCCATTAGCAGGTGTCCTGTTGGGGCTGGGATTTCCCTACCAGACAGGTCCACACAAATGGCCTCTTGAGCCCACAAACACAAATGGCAAAACTTCAAAAGAAAGAAAAGGAAAAATATAGTTTGTCATGTAAAATTTTCAGAGGTTAGCTGGAAGAAGAATGGAGTACAAGGCTTTAATCTTAAAGGAGATGGTTCTAGTTAGTCCATTTTTTTTCCCCCTTTCCAACCTTCAGTAGAGCTTCCCACACTCAACTTCCTTTTGATTTTTGGCAGAGTACTGTTTATATTCTGATGCCACCTCTTTGAAAATTTCTGGTCAAAAGTGTTTCTTACAAAATTCTCTGACTATGAAGCAGCTAATGCCCCACTGGCAACACTCTTGATTCCCATTTCATGTCTCCTTAGGCTCTGACATCTTTGGACTCTACCACTCAGGACTGAGGGACCTGCCTTTCTTCTATGTGACACATCCAGTAGGCCTGGACAGGAGGAGAAGTTATTGCAAGAATTTGAGTCTTTTAGGCTTGAGATCAGGATCCAGAGATGTGGTTGGAAGATGTAGGTAGATAGGGTATTTTGGGTCAGAAAGATCATTTTAAATACTCAATGCAGAGGGATCTGCTCTATAAACCCCCCTGAGATGTGCACTTTTATTCTCTAATGTTTCCTGTTCTCTCTTTCCTGACCATCCCCCTTACCACTCCAAGTATACACATCATTTTCTATTCTTCCTTTTTTTGTTTGCTGACTTGTCATACTGTGAGTGTACCTGTTGTGCTTATGACCCATGATTTGACAAATGTTCAACCTCTTTGCTTCCATTTCCTCAACTTTAAAATGGTGCTAGTAATAACTACTCCTGGAATTATGTGGGAAATTAAATAGCAGTATAGCCACACAGTGTCTTGTATCCTGCCAGGTAGGATACAGTTGGTGGACCATAAATGGTAATTGTCACTATTAAGTGACTTACAATTATGGATCCTAAGAAGAGGAGACAGAAGGGGAGCATAGGCCAGGAACAGGTAGGGCAATGTAGCCTTGTCAGATAAATGTGGGGAAGAAACTACAGTTGAGGTAGAAGATCTCACATACCAAAAACTTGTGTATTGAGAGCTATATTTGTATCATCTGTGTTTATATCAGTCAGAGATTAGGCTGTCCGGCCAAACAGAGGCCAAAGGCAACAAGAAATATTGGAGATGGTTTATAGAAAGACAGATGGCTAAGAGGGAGCAGAGAGATGCATAGTCTATGTACAGCAAAAAGGTGTCAAACCATGGGCAACGGCCTAAAATATGACAGGCTGGCAAGCTTATAAATTGTCGCAGCCAGAATGAAAGGCTGTGGGTACTCAGACAAAGGCTGATTGTTCTCTGCCTTGGTAGCAGCACCCACTTGGTAAGGATCGATATGGTTAACTTTTATGTGTGGGAATCAACCAGATCTTTCTGGATTACACAGGTCAAAAGATAATTAAATTTTTTATTTTTTATTTTTTTAATTTCAGAATATTATGGGGGTATAAATGTTTAGGTTAAATATATTGCCTTTGCCCAGCTCGAGGCAGAGCTACAAGCATGCCCATCCCCCAGACAGTGTGCACCGCACCCATTATGTGTGAATATACCCATCCTCTTTTCACCCCCTGCCCGACACCCGATGAATGTTACTACCATACATGAACATAAGTATTGATTAATTAGTACCAATTTGATGGTGAGTACATGTGGTACTTGTTTTTGCATTCTCGTGATACTTCACTTAGGAGAATGGGCTCCAGCTCCATCCAGGATAATACAAGAGGTGGTAGTCCACCATTGCTTTTGTGGCTGAACTTCCGAATACGGGTTGCTCTGTTGAGTAAGTATTTCAACACATTCTAGATTCCTATAGTGCATGGTTTATGAGAAATCTTTAGCAAAGAGGAAATATTTAGCAAACTTTTCAATGGAATTCTCAGGAAAGGGCCACAAATAAGAAAGCACAACAGGTTCAAAGAAGTTGGAGGAGAGGGGTGGCTGAGTGTAGGCACAAAGTGGGCATGAGAGTAGAAAACAGGCTTTGAATACAAGTGCAATTTGAAAGCCCTTTGCTAAAATATATAATTATTACCTAGAGTCATGGAGTTATTGAATCAATCATTAGAATACTTAAGCAGCAATGACATGATTAGGTTTGTGTTTGAATGTGTAATGCATGGGGTGGAAGGGAATTAAACTGTCGGCCAGTAGATAAATTAGAAAATAAGAGAACAAATATTAAGAAGTTCAATTTAGGAGGTGTTGGTGACATTGGAGAGGAGGAATAGCTTTGACAGATATTAAAAATATTCGATGTAGAGGAAGTGAAAGGAGTTATTAAGTGATATACTAAACGCAGGAGAAAGGTAGCTCCTGCTACCAAGAGATTCTTCAGTTGGCTTAGGATCCTATATTGGGAGAGTTTTGGCAGATAATTTACACATTGCTAAAAACTTAGCGAGCCTACTACATAGGTTATTTTTTTTTTAATTTCAAAAAATTTAGGGAGTACAAGTGTATTTTTGTTGTATGGATGAACTGTGTTATGCTTAAGTCATGGCTTTCAGTGTACCCATCAACAGAATAGTGTACATTGTACTCGATAGGTAGATTTTTATACCTCACCCCCTCCTGTGTGCCCCTGTCTTCATTTTCAATGTTTATTACACCACTTATGACCATATATATCCCTTGTTTAGTTCCCACGTATAAGTGAGAACATATGGTAGCTATTTTTCCATTCCTGAGATACTTCACATAGGACAATGGTCTCCAGTTTCATCCAAGTTGCTACAAAAGACATTATTTCATTCCTTTTAAGGGCTGAGTTTCTACTCCATGGTGTGTATATATATGTATGTGTGTGTGTGTGTATGCACACACACACACACACACACACACTACATTTTCTTTATCCATCATCAGTTGATGGGCACTTAGGTTGATTCCATATCTTTGCAATTGTGAATTGTGCTGCGATAGACATTTAGGTGCAGGTGTCTTTTTTATACCATGTCATTTTCCCCCCTTGGCCAAAAAGAACTACTTTTAGTTCTTTGGGCAATCTCCATACTGTTTTCCACAGCAGTTGCAGTTATACTAGTTTACATTCCCACCAAGAGTGTATAAGCATTTCCTTTTCACTGCATCCTCGTCAAAAATTTTTTTTTTTTTTTTTTTACTTTTTAATAATGGCCATTCTGACAGGAGTAAGATGATATCTTATTGTGGTTTTAATTTGTATGTTCCGTGATGATCATGACGTTGGCATTTTTTCATATGTTTGTTGGCCATTTGTCTATCTTCTTTTGAAAAAAATCTGCTCGTGCCTTTCACCCACTTTTTGATGGGGTTATTTGTTTTCTTTTCTTGCTAATTTGAGTTCTTTGTAGATTCTGAATATTAGCCCTTTGTTAGATGTATAGTTTGAGAATATTTTCTCCTATTCTGTAGGTTGTCTGTTTACTCTGGTGATTATTTCCTTTGCTGTGCAGAAACTTTTTAGCTTTATTAAGGCTCATTTATTTATTTTTGTTGTTTTTGTATTTTCTTTTGGAATTCTGGTTATAAATTCTTTGCCTAGGCCAATGTGCAGAACAGTATTTCTTGCATTTTCTTCAAGAAGTTTTATGGATTCATGTCTTACATTTAAGTCTTTAATCCATCTTGAATTAATTTTTATATATATGGTGAAAGATAGGGATTCAGTTTTATTCTTCTGCAGGTGGCTATCCAGTTTTCCCAGCACCATTTATTAAACAGGGCATTCTTTCCTCAGTGTATTTTTTTTTTCTGTTTTGTCAAAAATCATTTGACTGTGGCTGTATGGCTTCAATTTTGGGTTCTCTATTCTCTTCCATTGGTCTATGTCTCTACCTTTATACTAGTACTATGCTGTTTTGGTTACTATAGCCTTGCAGTATAATTTGAAGTTAAGTAATACAATGCCTCCAGATTTCTTCTTTATTCTCAGGATTGCTTTGGCTATTTGGCTCTTTTTTGCTTTCACGTGAAGTTTAGGATCATTTTTTTCTGTATCTGTGAAAAATGATATTGGTACGTTGATGGGAATTGCACTAAATCTGTAAATCACTTTGGGCAATGTGGTCATTTTAACAATATTAATTATTTCAATTCATGAACATGGGATGTTTTTCCATTTGTTTGTGTCATCTATGATTTCTTTCATCAGTGGTTTGTGGTTCTCCTTGTACAGATCTTTCACCTCTTTGAGTAAGTGTATTCCTAGACATTTTATTGTCTTTACAGCTATGGTAAATGTTATTGAGATCTTGATTTGACTCTTGGCTTGAATGTTATTAGTATATAGAAATGCTACAGAGTTGTGTACATTCATTTTGTAATCTGAGACTTTATTGAATTTATTTACCAATTCTAACAGTCTTTTGATAGAATCTTTAGGATTTTCTAGATATAAGATCATATCATCAGCAAACAGGTATAGTTTGACATCTTCTTTCAAACTGTTGGATGCCCTTTATTTGTTGGATTTGATTTGGATGTCCCTTTATTTTTTTCTCTTTTCTAATTGCTCTGGCTATGACTTGCAGTACTATGTTAAATAGTAATGGTGATGATAGGCATCCTTGCCTTGTTCCAGTTCTTAGGGGGAATGTTTTCAACTTTTCCTCATTTAGTGTGATGTTGTCTGTGGGTCTGTCATATATAGCTTTTATTATTTTGAGATATATTACTTCCATGCCTAGTTTGTTGAGGGTTTTTATCATTAAAAGGTGCTGGATTTTATCAAATATTTTTTCTACATCTCTTTAGATGATCATTCGGTTTTTGTTTTTAATTCTGTTTGTGTGGTAAATCACATTTGTTGATTTGTAGAAGTTGAATCATACTTGCATCCTGGGATGAAACACACTTGATCATAGTGAATTATCTTTTTGATGTGCTGTTGGATTTATACAACTGATCTTAGCCAAAAGGCTGAGAAACAATATTTTACATTCATTTTGTTGAGGAGTTTTGCATCTATGTTCATGAGGGCTATTGGTCTATAGTTTTCTTTTTTTGTTGTGTCCTTTCCAGGCTTTAGTTTCAGGATGATGCTGGCTTCACAGAATGATTTAGGGAGGATTTCCTCCTTTTCAATGTTATGGAACAGTTTCAGTGGGAAAGGTGCCAGTTCTTCTTTGTAGGTCTTATAGAATCCAGCTGTGAATCTGTCTGGTCCAGGTATTTTTTTATTGGGAGATTTTTTATTACTGTTTCAATCTAGCTACTACTTATTGGTCTGTTCAGTATTTCTATTTCTTCCCAATTCAAGCTTGGGAGGTTGTCTGTTTCCAAAAATGTATTCATTTCCTCTAGATTTTCTAGTTTGTATATGTAGAGGTTTTCATAGTAGTCACAGATGAGATTTTGTATTTCTGTGGTATCAGGTGTAATATTTCCTTTTTCATTTCTAATTGAGCTTGTTTGAGTCCTTGCTCTTCTATTTATGGTTAATCTAGCCAGTAGTCTATCAATTTTGTTTATCTTTTCAAAGAACCACATGTTTCATTGATCCTTTGTATTCTTTGTTAGGTTTCTATTTTCTTTAGCTCTACTCTGATCTTTGTTATGTCTTTTCTTCTGATAGCTTTGGGTTTGGTTTGTTCTTCTTTTTCTTGTTCCTTGAGGTGTGACATTAGGTTGTTAATTTGTGATCTTTCTATCATTCTGATGTAGGCATTTAAGGGTATAAAATTCCCTCTTAGCACTGATTCTTATGTATCCCGGTGATTTTTGGAAGCTTGTGTTGTCTTTGTTGCTCAATTCAAAAAATATTTTGATTTTCATCTTAATTTCATTATTGAGTTAAGGATTATCCAGCAGCAGGTTGTTTAATTTCCATGTATTTGAATAGTTTTGAGAGTTCCTTTGGAATTGATTCTAGTTTTTTTCCATTATGGTCTCAAAAGATACATGGTATAATTTTGACTTCTCTGAATTTTCTGAGACTTGTTTTGTGGACTTACATATGATCTATCTTGGAAAATATCCCATGTGCTGATGAGAATGCATATTATGCATTTTTTTTTTTGGGTAGAATGTTCTATAAATATCTCTTAGTACCATTTGTTCTAGAGTCCCATTTAAGTTCAGTGTTTCTTCAGTGATTTTCTGCCTCAATGATCTGTCCAGTTCCGTCAATGGAGTGTTGAAGTCCCTGGCTATTAAGATGCTGCTGTTTATTTCTTTGCTTAGATCAAACATAGTTTGTTTTATGAATATGGGAAGCTCCTGTGTTAGGTGCATATTTATTTGGGATTGTTATATCTTCTTGTTGAATTATTTCCTTTGTCATTATATAATGACCATGTTTGTGTGTGTGTGTGTGTGTGTGTGTGTGTGTTTACCATCATTGACTTGAAGTCTATTTTATCTGATATGAGAATAGCTATCACTGCTTGGTTTTGGCTTCCATTTGCATGGAATATTTTTCCATACCTTTACCTTGAGTCTATGAGAATCTTGGCAAGTTAAATAGATTTTTTAGAGACAGCATATAGCTGGGTTGTGTTTTTCAATCCACTCAGTCAATCTATATCTTTTAAGTAGAGCATTAAACCCATTTATGTTCAATGTTAGTATTGATAGGTGAGGTACTGTTCTGTTCATCATGTTGATTGTTATTTAGCTGCTTTGTTTTCTTCTTTGTGTTACTGTTTTATAAAAGCTGTGAGTTTTACTTTCAGGTGTTTTTACACTGGTGAATATTGATTCTCCTGTTCCATACTTAGAGCACTTTTAAGCATTTCCTGTAGGGCAGGTCTAGTGGTGACAAATTCCCTTAATCTTTGCTTGTCTGGGAAATACTTTATTTCTTCTTCATTTATGAAATTTAGTTTTCCAGGGTGCAAAATTCTTGGCTGGCAGTTATTCTGTTTAAGAAGACTAAACATGGGACCCTGGTCCTTTCTGGCTTGTAAAGTTTCTCCTGAGAAGTCTGCCGTTAACTTGATGGATTTTTGTTTGTAAGTTACTTCTTGCTTTGGTCTTGCAGCTTATAGGATTTTCTCCTTTACTTTGCCTTTGGTCAGACTGATAACTGTGTGCTTGATGATGTCCTATTTGCCAGAAATCTTTCAGGTGTTTGATGACATTTTTGTATCTGGATATCTAAATGGATTTCTAGGAACAATTCAGTTCATGGCCTTTGTGAAGTAGAAGGATACTCTCAGATCTTATTGCATAAAGGTGTTACTTGCCTTCATAATCTTCTTGTATTTGAATTGTGCATTGTCTGAATCACTGCTTATGTCTCTAGATATAAAAAGTGTTTATAAGCTGTAAAGCATATATGGTTGAAAATCATAATTATAGCACAGGTAATTTCTTCCCGATACTAAAGATGAAGCCCCCACTTAAAAATATTATTTCAATTAATTATGCAGGCTATTATAGCATATTATAGTGTGCCTATAGGAACCTACTCAGTTTCCATATTCCATAAATAGGTAAAATTAACAATATTTGATAACACAACAAAGTGATTATAGTCAAGAATAAGGTATGGTATACTTTAAAACAACCAAAAGAATGGAATTGGAATGTTCCTAGCACAAAGAAATAATAAATGCTTGAGGTGATGGATACTCCAATTACTCTAATTTGATTATTACACATTGTAGGCTTGTATCAAAGCATCACATGTACTCTATATATGCAATTATTATGTACCCATAATAATTAAAAATTAAAAGATAGAAATCAGCAGCATTTGCCATGATACTCTTAGGAAAACTAATTATTTTTGTAGGTGTTGAAATGGATATACATTTATCTTTGTCTTTGTATGTTTATGATGAAATATTATTGAGCATTAAGAAATAAAACCCTTTGTGACATTTTTTTCTAAGATCTAATACAGCATGATATTGAACTTAATACCCTAATTGAAAACTAACAAGAGATGATTTTACAATTACTTCAATGTTTGTAAGGGTATGACTCATGAACAAATTACTTTCATGGTTGGGTTGCATTAATACAAGACAGGGTGTGAATTTTAAAGATGGATCAACAAGATCCATTTAGGTGTGGACATATTTAGGTGTGGACATATTTACGTAATATGTTTAAATATGGGCATAGAGAAGCACAAAAACAAATACCTCTTTTGGCATTTCAATACTTAAGGAAGAATTTGTGCACTATTGTATTAATAAACATTTATGGAGATTGAATGAAAATTGGCATCAGGTAGGATCCTGGCAAAGAACCCTTGTATAGAACAAGTTGAAAGCTAGTGACATCTTAAATCCTTAAGAAAATATGGAATAATGCCACTTGCAAATCCTTCATTTACAACAGATTGACTGTAAACTCATTCCAAGTGTAAGCTCATTTGCCACTCAACAATGGCAAATGAAATTAAATAATAATGGTAATGAAAATCTGAGAAAAAAGGAACTAGCCATGTGACCTAAGAAATGAAAATGGAATATTTATTATTGTGTTTCATACCTTGTAATATACCTTACTCATAGGCAATGTTCTAACTCACCCTGGTAATTGTCAGCCACAGTGTTTGTTCTGCTTTATACAGATTTGCTCTTTTGCAAATATGACCTTGTTATTGTTATGTGGTTTACCCACTTTGAGTCCCACATCCCTCAGATGGATTTTAAGAACAGGCACTATGTCTAATGCAGTTCTTATATACAGTAGTTACTTTAATGGGCTAACAAAGTCTCAAATACCTCTTCTCAGAACATTTAACAAGGGTCAAAAACCTGTCTTCTTTGTGGATCCAAAACCATACCAAATGTCTCCTAAACAGCTCTGCCCATGGCTAAGACCAGCCTGCTCATAGGCAATTTCTGAGCAAGTTCAGAATTGTGCAGTAACGAGAACACTATGAATTACCATTTACATTACAGCTAAATTGGTCTTATTAAGAGATTAACTATAGGACAAAGGATAACTCCTGAGGCATAAGAACTCTTTTTAAAAATGTATCTCTAAGAAGGAGCCTAGAAAAAATATCACCCAACAAACCAGATACTTGAGTGGTGGGGAGGGAGACAGGGCATAAGGAGATTATATAATAAGGGAAAGGAGCTTAGATGTACTACACAGATTTGTATCCTAGTAAATATTTCTCTCTTTCTCTGTCTCTGTCCTCCACCATGTATATTTGTATGATAAATATGTATCTCATATATATCATGTCATATATCGATGTTTGTATTTGAAATTTTTTATATGAGCTAAATCAAATAGATGCTTGTATCATATTCCACTTTTACTGTCTTGAGATTTTCTGTCACCAATAATCAGGGACCATATCAAATTGTTTGTCACAGGTTCAAACCTTGGTTCAGAATTTCTGGAATTCCAGCTCTATAAGTGGGGAATTGGCAGCATCCTTTGGAAAGCTTTTATACAGATTAGCTTCTTCATCCCCAGAAATACTTAGCAAAGGATTGTGATACAAATGTTAACACTCTTGCCCTGAGATCCCAGGCATTCCTGTGCATTTCAGAAAGACAATGATTCTTCCCTTCTCCCTTTGGCTTGAACAATTGGCTTGCAACAATTTGGATGGAACTAGAGATAATTATCCTAAGTGCTGTATCTAAAGCTACTTCTACTAGCATTTCTGGAGCACAACTGGTATCAGTCCTCTCAGGTCCTTATGATTCTGCACAAGGAACACTCATACACTGCTGGTGAGACTGCAAACTAGTACAACCTCTATTGAAAGTAATATGGAGTTATCTCAAAGAACTAAATGTAGAACTACCATTTGATCCAGCAATCCCACTACTGGGTATTTACCTAAAAGGAAAAAAAGACATGCTATAAAAAAGACACCTGCACTCAAATGTTTATAGCAGCACAATTCACAATTGCAAAGGTATGAAAACAACCCAAGTGCCCATCAATACATGGTGGATTAATAAAATGTGTTATATGTATACCATGCAATACCACTCAGCCATCAAAACAATGGTGAACTACCTCCTGTATTAACCTGGATGGAACTGGAGACCATTCACAAGTATCACAAGAATAGAAAAAACTCCAAACATCACTTGTACTCACCATTAAATTAGAATTAATTGATCAACACCTACAGGAACATATGTGGAAATAACATTCATCAGGAATCAAGCAGATAGGAGGGGTCGGAGGGGATGGGTAAATTCACACAGGTACAATGAACAGTGTCTGGGGGATGGGCACACTTTGACTCAAATGGTACAAAAGCAATTTATGTAACCAAAATGTTTATACTTCCATCATATTCTGAAATAAATAAAAAAATGCACAGCAAAAAAAGAAAAAAAAAAAGAAGGACCTCAATGAGATATTATCTTACCTCTGTTAGAATGGCTTTTATTGAAAAGTCCAAAAACTACAGATACTGGCAGGGGATACAGAGAGAAAGGAACACTTATTTGCTGTTGGTGGGACTGAAAATTAGTACAACCTCTATGGAAAACAGTATGGAGATTCCTCAAAGAACTAAAAGTAGACCTACTAATTGATCCTGTGATTCTACTACTAGGTATTTACTCAAAGGAAAATAAGTCATTTTATCAAATATACACCTGCACTTAAATGTTTATTGCAGCACAATTAACAATTGCAAAGATATGGAATCAAGCTAAGTGCCCATCAATTCATGAATGGTTTAAGAAAATGTGGTATATGTATACTGTGGAATACTACTCAGCCATGAAGAAGGCTGAATTAAGGCCTTTTGCAACAATTTAGATGGAACTAGAGATAATTATCCTAAGTGAAGTATCTAAAGAATGCAAAAACAAAGACCACAGGTACTCACTATTAAATTGGAACTAACCTATGAGCACATATGTGCACAGAGGGAAGTAAAATTCAGTAGATATCAAGCAGGGGAAGAGGGGAGGAGGAGATGGGCAAAAACCTACCTAATGGGTACAATGAACACTATCTGGGTGATGGGCACACTTATAGCCCTGACTTAAGCATTATAAAAGCAACCTGTGCAACCAAAAACATTTGTACCCCTGTAATATTTTGAAATAAAAAAAGGCTTCTAGTAAAAAAAAAATTATCAACTTGTATTGCATGTAAACTTAAAGCTTTTAAGACCTTGTTGACTTGATCTAGATATCTTTCAATAGCATGTATTTATAAAACTCCAAGTATTTAATCACCCAAAGGAGTTTACTTAGAGAACAAATGATGAGAAAAAAAATTTTTATTTTACTTTTTTAAGAGTAATATAAGATCTAGCCCTGTGAACAAAAATGGGGTTGGCATTGTACATTGTGGAGCCTTCCTCCAGCTCTTGAGGCTTTAAATGTCCTGGAAGCTGAAGAATATGTATGCCAGAGGCAATTCCCAGGTCACTAATAGATTCAAGGGCACTGTGGTGCGGATGGTACATAAGAGGGACAGGAGCAGGATATATTTGACAATGGAATCTTTGTACGATTACAGATGAATTTGCCATAATCAATCAAAATTGCTCATGGGGACTTTTCCATGTCACATGTCTGTCTTTCTAGACCTGTCTTCCTTCAGCTAAAAAAGCAATTGCTGTCAGTTTGCGTTCCAAGAGATGTTATAGTGGTAGAGGTGAGAAGTGAGTTGTGATGGGACAATTTTACTGTATGAATGGACACTAGGACAAGCAGTCTGTGGACCTTGTTTCATACCTAAGGCTTAGAACTGTTAAGTGACATGCTTTCCAGTTACACCACTAGCGGTAAAGCTGGAACTACAGATGTCCCTTTTCATTTTCCTTTCCACGCTCTCAACTAGGTCAGATACCCAGTGAAATAAGAGCCCAATCCATATTGCCAGTGACAAACGTCAGGAACTGCTATTCCACATCTTAGTTAAGGATGCTGCCAAGAAATAAATTGCTTGGGCTCCAATTGTAAGAGCCATCCTTGATTTCTCTCTTTTTCTACTGACCCACATCTAATCCTTCAGCTAATCCAGTCAATTGTCTATTCAATATATATTCAAAATCTTCTTCCCTTTCACTGTTCACTCAGTCAAAGCCACCCTCACATCTTGCTTGGGCTACTGTAAGAGCCTTAGCATTAGTTTTTTTGTTTGTTCTTTCGTTTTGCTCCCTCTGTTCTATTTGCCACCTAGCAGCCCGGGTGAGACATCTCTCTCTACCTCTGTCTCTATCTCCCTCTACTTCTATCTCTATCATCTTTACTGTTTCTTTCTCTGTATGTCTATAATACATATAAAATATTATGTGTGTATATATATATATTTAACATGGTTTAAATAAGATCAAATCACTCCCATGCTTAAAACTCTCCAATAGCTTCCCATTTCACTTCGTATACAATTCGTGTACCACTCCCTGGCCTGCAAAGACCTACATACTCTGGTCCTTGCCTGTGTCTCTAACTCACTTCCTATACTCTTCCACTTGTTTACTATGGTCCAGACACACTGGATCGTTCCACCTCTTTAATATGCCGTGCACTTTCCTCCCTCAGACCATGTTCATGAGCCCAGAACATGAACATTTTTCTGCCCAGAATAGTCTACACTCAGACCCTCACGTGGCTGGTACCTTGTCATCCTTCAAGTCTCAGCTCAAATATCATTTCCTCAGGGAGGCCTTTCCTTAGAGGCCATTCTGATCACTTACTGTCTTGCTGAGTGATCTGTAGCTAATTATCCTGTTTTGATTCACAGTGCTTACTATTATTCAGAATTACGTATTTAAAAAATAAGATTATTATTTGCTTTCTGTACTAGAATGCAAGCTTCGTTGAGGACAGGGTCTTTGTCTGGCTTATTTACTTATTTATATCTCCGGTGCCTAGAAAAATGCCAAGAATTAATTGTTGAGCAATAAGGCGTGAAAGGTGAAAAAAGTCCTGTTCACACAATGATTCGCACCAAAGCCTTTACAGTCAAACACAGCTGTGTGTAATGAGAAGGTTACTTAACAACTTCTGTAAGTTTTCTCATTTTTACAGTAGTAATAATGATAATAATAGAACAAACTTCATCAAATTATTGTTAGAATATTAACTAGGATAATGCATGCAAAGTGCCTGGCCTTGTACCAGGCATATAGTATGTGCTCAATGACAGCTAAAAGAAAGAAAAAAGCAATAGAAATGAAACTACGTTTAAAATTTGGTGTCAACACATCTAACTGATGTTTCTGAGGCCTCTTTTTTTTTTCTTTATTGTCCTAGCTCAGTATTTCTTCTTAGGCAGGAAGAAGGGATTTTTTTCTTTTTTAAAAAATAAATGTGAAAGAGTAAGAATGCAAAGATAAACTGCATCAGAAACCAAACTTTCTTTGTCCTTGGTTTGATCTATCTCCTCTCTTTTTGCTTTCTTGAAGCAATTCAGGTATGAAGATAGGAGGATCAGGAAACAGAACACACTGAAATTCCCTATTTTGTTTACCATATGGCTAAATGTGTACTGTTAGCGAAATTCATCAGCTCCACACAGTTTAGTCTACTCTCAATGCGTAATTTAGATGTGTTATAAGCAGCCCATCTGAGCCGGAAACATAAAAATGGTACATTTGTAAGTTCAGGATTAATGTTTGACCATTTCTAGTACACAGGAACTAAGTTTATCTAAAATTGTAGACAAGCCTTTCCTACCAACCAAATAATCTTCTGCTGTTTACAAACAATTGCAATTTGGAGTCCCATTTGATTTGTTCATGAAGACAAACAGGAAGGGAAAGGACTGAAAGTCTTAAAACTCTGCAACATAAACAGTTGACCGATGAAGGGATGCAGACCATAATAGGCTCTCCCTGGCCTCTTAATCTTTTACTCTTTTCTTTTCCTAGACACAAACCCAAATGAAATTATTCAGGTTATCAGGAATTTCTATTGTTTAAAAATTATTTAAAAGATGGAAAACTATACAAAATGTTTTCCTCATGTAACAACAGAAACTGAAAATATCCAAGTTTCAGTCCCCACTTCGACTATCTGTGACAACTCCTTAGTTGGTTCATTGTTGGGGGCAGGAGTGAATGCATTAATCTGAGAAGCTAGAAGCTAGTAGGATTGGGTGGGTGGGAATGGCTGACATGACAATTCGGAATAACATCTACCATACAAATAACTACGGCACCTCCAGATTCAATAAACTATAAAGAATATGTGGCAGATTCTCCTATTAATCCCTATTTGTCTCGTCTCTTAACCAAAAAGTCAGTGAAATCCTTAACATGTAGTCAGGAAGTCTGGTTTTATCTGATTTTAGATTTCATCTCTTGCTTTGTCAAAGTTCTGCTTATTCCTTTCTGTCTGTTCCTTGGCCTTTCCGTACCCCACTTCCTTTCCTTTCCTAAGAACCTTGCAATGGGTTCTCAGGCAGAGCGTTTAGCGGAACCAGATGCCGAGGATGTGATCCCAGCTTGGCCACTTCCTGTGCGGAATTTCACGTAAGTCCCTTTTCTCCCTCTAAATGGGATTTATCTGACAACTTCATGGGGTTGAAGTGAAGATAGTGAGTTAAAAAAATGAAGTGTCTAGAAGGGATTCTAGCACGTAGGAAGTACTATGTACATTTTTGCTGTTATCATTATTTCCAGTAGAAGAAGACTTGGTTTTGTTTAATCTGCATTTGTTGGGATTTCACTTTTATTAACCAGTGTTTTCAACAGTGCTCTTACAGAGGTTGTTCTCAGCATTATATTCTGTCAACTGCCTCTACTAATTACTTATTACTCAAGAAACTGTTTCTGTAATGGACATTATAATTTTTTTTTCTGTCCAACAACCATTCCACCTTATCTTTTAAATAGTGCTTAAAAGTTTCCTTTTGGGGAATTCCCTCACTCTGTTTAGGTAAAGTTTGTCATTAAAGCACTTTCTTTCCCCCCCTCAAGCCTAATAGGACACTCTTGGAGTTCTGAGAGTTTGAGTAGCAGACAGAGTGACAAATAAATTGAAAATGGATGGACATATTCATTCCCACTGTGGCACCTGGATGAACTTCCCAAGTAGCTCCTTCTGGCTTTGACTCTCTAAAAGCTACCTAACTGCTACCTGAGTTTTCATCTTAGTCCTGAGTGTTCCCCCTATTGCCATCTAATGAATTATCTTTTTATTCAAGCTGACTAGAGTAAATTTCTTTTATTCAAAACTGATCCTATCTGATAGAGATTCCTTTTCTGTTTGCTAGTGCTGCCACTCTGCCTTCTAACCCAGGATGCCATGCCCACCCCAGTGTTTTGTTCTGTTGTATACTATGTGCTCTGGCCAGCTGCCTTTGTGTTCTTTCCCATTGCAGCAATTGCAAGCATATTTCATGCTACTGCACTTGGCAGAAAGAATCATTCCTTGATTAGTATCTGAGTTGAAAACGGTTTCTCAGTTGAGCAGAATTATCAAATCTGTACTAGACTTGTTTATAATGGCCTGCTATTTCCACAGTCTCTACTAAAGGAAGCTGCTGTGGTCGTCCTTGCTCACTAATGAGTGGGTTTGTTATGGTGATGTACCATGTGATCACACCATCTGGCTGGTACTTATTGGACCAGGGTGCGCAGCTACCCCAAGGCAGCAAGTCTGTGTTTCAGCAAGGCAGAAACCTATGGCTTGCATAGCCTGGTTCAAAAAAATGGGAAGAGAGCCCATCAGATCCATCTCTGAGGAATTTAGAATTTAGAATTGGGAAACAGGCCCGCCTAAGGCAGTTAACCTTAGGGACACGTATCAAAACGATGTAAGAAGAGTTGCTATTGTGTAGAGGGGGCTGAAATAGTCACTTGGAGACCTGTGCAAGCTTAAGCAGGAAAGGACCTCTAGAAGAGAGGCAGGCAAATTAAGTAGTCTCGCAGGAAAAAGCAGAAACATATCAAAATGTGATTTTTGTGTAGGAGACAGGGAGACTTTGGTTTCTGATGACTTTCTTGGTTTAATTCCTGTGAGACCTGACTGTATAGCACTACTGCTGTCAAATTTCTGCGCTCTTTATGTATTTTGAAAATATATCATACCACTTTCTTTTTTTTCTTATCAAGCCACATATTTCCTGATTAAAGCAGATATTATAAAGCTTCTTATATAACACCAATGAATCAATTCTTTGTCAGTAAGAGGTTAGAATTATTTCTGTTAAACCACTCTACGGTCATTACGCATGAGCTCCAATAGCATGAAGATTTTGTTGTTATTTTTGTAGTTGCTTATTAAAGTATTGGCTTTGCACATGCTGTCATTTTTCCTGGTGGCCTCTTCATCTGATTGTCGAGTTTTTACTCATTCTTCAAATCATTTTTACTCTTCATGTCTTCTATGAAGTCATTTCAGATCATTTGCTGAAGAGTTACCCACTCTCTTCCACTGTGTGATCTCTACGCTTTCTCTATACTATTATTCTTCACTCAGACACCTTGTAAAATTTCATTCAGTAAGGATTACACTAAGTTAATGTAATTGGGGCAAATCCCAAAGCTTTTAAAAGACTTTTAAAAAATTTAATTGACAAATAAAGATTGCATATATTCAAGGCATACAATGTGATGACTTGATATGCATATACATTGCATAATAAATACCACAGTCAAATTAATTAATACATCCATCACTACTCTTTCTGTACTTTAGATCTCCAGAATTTGTTTATATTATGACTGGAAGTCTGTACCCTTTGATTAATATCTCCCAATTTACACCACCTCCAAACCCTGGTAACTACTATTCTTGTCTCTGCTTCTAAGAGTTCAACTTTTTTAGATTCCACATTATGAGTGAGATCATGAGATATTGCTTTGTGTCTGGCTTACTTCACTTAACAAAATGTCTTCCAGGTTCATCTGTGTTGTCACAAATGGCAGGATTTCCTTCTTTTTAAGGCTAAATAATATTTCATTGTGTATATGAACCACATTTTCTTTATCCATTTTCTCATTGATGGACACCTAGATTGATTCCGTATCTTGGCTACTTACTGTGAATAATGCTGCTATGAAATATAGGAGTGCAAATATCTCTTCAACATCCTGATTTTATTTTATTTGGATATATACACAAAAATAGGATTGTTGGATCATATAATAGTTCTGTTTTAATATTTTGAGGAAACTGCACACTGTTTTCATAATGGCTAGACTAACTTACATTCTCACTTACCTTCCCGTCAATATTGTAAAAGGGTTGGCTTTCCTTTACACTTTTGCCAACTCTTATTGTCTCTTGTCTTGTTGATAATAACCATTCTAACAGACGTGAAGTGATATCTCATTGTGGTTTTGATTTGCATTTGTTTGCTGATTAGTTATATTGAGCATTTTCGCATACACCTATTGGCCATTTGTATGTCTTCTTTGGAGAAATGTCTATTCAGGTCCATTGCCCATTCTTAAATTGAGTGCCATGGTGTCAGCCTCGCTCACAGCAACCTCAAACTCCTGGGCTCAAGCAATCCTCCTGCCTCAGCCTCCTGAGTAGCTAGAACTACAGGCATGCACCACCATGCCCAACTAATTTTTTTTATATATCTTTTTATTTCTTTCTATTTGTAGTAGAGACGAGGTCTTGCTCTTGCTCAGGCTGGTTTGGAACTCCTGACTTTGAGCGATCCGCCCTCCTCGGTCTCCCAGAGTGCTAGGATTACAGGCGTGAGCCACCGCGCCCGGCCTTAAATTGGACTCTTGTGTTTTTTTTTTTCTCTTGAGTTTAGTGCATTCCTTATATATTTTAGATACGATCCCTGTATCTGAAATATGGTTTTCAAATATTTTCTCCTTTTCCGTAGTTTGCCTTATCATTCTATTGATTGTTTCTTTTGCTGTTGATTGTTCTTTTTAAATTTCATGTAGTCCCACTTGTTAAGTTTTTCTTTTGTTGCCCATGCTTTTGGTGTTATATCCAAAGAATATCATTGCCAAGATCAATGTGTAGGAGACTTCCTCCTATGTTTTCTTCTAATAGTTTTAAAGTTTATAATCTTACATTTAAGTCTTTAATCCATTCCAAGTTCCTTTTTGCTGATGATATAAAACAAGGGTCCAATTTTATTTCTTAGCTGGTGGATATCCAATTTTCCCAACACCATTTAAGAGATTTTTCTTTTCCTGTGGTTTATGCTTGGTGCCCTTGTTAACAATTAGTTGACAATATATACATGAGTTTATTTCTGGGCTCTCTATTTTGTTCCCTTGGCCTATATGGCTGTTTTTATGCTAATATCACACTGTTTTGATTACTATAGTTTTGTAATATAGTTTGAAATCAGGAAGTATTATGCCTCTAGCTTTATTCTTTTTCAAGATTGCTTTGGGTGTTTGGGATCTTTTGTGATTTTATATGAATTTTAAGATTTTTTTTTTTTATTTCTGTGAAAAATGGAATTAGCATTTGAAAAACATTGCATTGAATCTGTAGATCGCTTTGGATACTAGCAACTTCTGAATTGCCTTTTCATCCTGCTATTTATGCCTTGGATACTGAAAATAAAATAAGTAAAATTGTCTTTTTGACCTTACCTCTTTCCCATCATTTTGTCTCTGTTGACTTAAAAGTCTTCAACATAGTGTGCTAGACATAGCTAGATGGACATTAACTTGAAAAAGAAGAAAGCACGAATCTTAACAATTTCTCAGTCTTTCTAATTGAAAATCCAAGAGTGTAATGCCACCCTGTAATAAGAAACCAGAAGATTGTATTTGAATCGATCCCATCTGCCAAGCCATTAGTGATTTGTCCCAAGACCAACCATACTACTAGACATTGATACCTACAATCAGTGGGGCCCACCAAGTCTGTGTGACTCATTCAGGAGCACCCATGGTTCAACAAGATGTTTAAAGCTCCTCTTTTTTTCCTTTAAAGGAAAAGATAAATTTGAATTTTCAACAAAATTAGGATAGGAGTTTCTTTCAAATGTAATTTACTACCCTTATCCCTACTTTTTTTGTAAATGCCAATTCCCTTTGACAAATCTTTTGGGAGTTTCTTAGAATCACAATGTTATAATTGTAGAATGACTTTTACAAACTAGCTGTTAAGGCAGTATTGCATGGTGGTCAGTATCATGGGGTCTCGAGTCATATTTGGTTTGACCTTAGCCTTTATAACTTACTAATTGTTGCTTTGGTTAAGTTTTTAAATTTCTCCAATATATTAATAAGTATTTAAAACGTTAGTAATGACAGTGCTTATGTGTACTGGTTAGGGTATAAGGTAATCTACTGTAATAATACATTTTCCAACTACAGTAAATTTAAAAATAAATGAATTTATTTCTCACCTACATGATAGTCCAAAAGTAGAGGATATTTTAGAGCAAGGAAGAAGCTCTAGAATCTTCATACATAGCTGCAACTTGTGATCCTTAGTGGCTACTCCAATTTTTACCATCTCCATCTAGCAGAGCAGAGAAAAGGATGAGAAGATCCTATTATAATTGTTTTGTAGGAAATGCCTGGGAATTGTGCACACATTGTATCCTCTTCTTTCTCTGAACTGTCACTGCTAGTTTTAAGAGGGGCTAAGAGATATATTTTTTAGTGAAGCAATCACGTTGCTGGCTTCAAGGCTCAGGAAGATGAGAAGAATGGCCAGTAAGGTCATTTAATTTTCTGCCACAGTGCCTCGCAAGGTTGCTGTGAGGTTAACATTAGTCAATATAACTAAGTTATTTGCAGATGAGTTAACACTCAGAAAATAGAATAACAAAGAAAGTCAGAGCAAATGTATAGATTTCCAGTTACATGTCAACACTTTTTCAAAAGCTTTCGTACTGTTTCCTTGGGAGGAATCATATACACAATACGGTATGTTATCTAACCCAGGTTTACTCAATCTCAATAACATTGACATTTTGGGCCAGATAATTCTTTGTTGTGGGAGGATGTTGTGTGCACTGTAGGATGTTTAGCAGACTATACCCATTAGCTGCCAATGGCACCATTATTCCCAGCTGTGACAAATGGTTACATCTCCAGACATGGTCAAATTTCCCTTCCTGTGGGATAGGAAAAGGAGAATGAGTAAAATTGTCTTCATTGGAAAATCACTGGTCTAATCTCATCAATTCTGTCATTATAAATGGATAATTGATTTCAATTAGCCTTTAAAAAATTAAGAATATATTTGCTTTTTATGTTCATGAATTGAAGACAGCATTCATGACTGTTAATGAGAATGGTTCAAAATTTTGCTATGTCAAGAGATGTCATCTCTTGGATTTTCTTCAGTTTTCTACCTCTACGTTGAGTTCAAAATAAGCATACTCTCTGTTTTCTGATGAAATGAAATGTTTTAGCCCTTCCTAAATCTCTAACCACATCCTACCATATGCAAAAAACTTCTCTTGGCCTCCAGTGTGTGAGTTTGTGTTGTCTAAAAATCCAGGTGGAGGGAGGGTAATAATTGGCTGGGGTTCCCTACAGGGACATTTTGGGAAATATTATCTGAAATGTCATTGAAATCCGTTAAAGTGGCAATAAATATTTTCCAAAATCCCAATTATGGCTAAAGGAACTGTGACTCCTTATTGTACAGAAAATTCTGTGCAGCCTCCTTGACGTATGGTTCTTTAGAAAAGTCAATCTACTTTTCCCGTGATAGTGTTCGAAGATACACCATGCGATCGGGACTAGGTTAAGAATAAGAATGATAAGACTTTTATCCATCTACATAACTCACATACCCTTATGAAAGTAATTTAATTTTTAAAATAAAATTATTGTAATCTCATTACATAAAGCTGAAAAAACTCACAGTTAAAAATTACTAAATTTCATTCTCTCCAAAGGGACTATGCTAAATATTTTGATGAATGTCCATCTAGTTGTCATTCCCTCCTTCCCTCTTCCTCCTTAGATACAGATGGTTTTAATTTTTATCATTATCAAATAATGGCAATTTTGTCATCTTTTCCAATGTAAGCTTAATTCTATTTTTTTTTTTTACCTTATTACATTACCTAAAATTTCCTGAAACCTGCCAATATAGACTAATGCTAATAGTAGTAATATCAGTGATAATGGGTTTCCTAATCTTGTTTCAGACTTTAATGGAAATCTTTCTGTGATCAAATGTAACATTTTTTATTTTACTTTCAATTCTACTGTTTTTCTGCTCTATAATGTATTTTTTCATCTTTTATTATTTCTCCATGCTTTTAAAGTATTTAGTTCTTACTTTCCTAATTTTAGTTCAATACTGACTATACTTTTATTGTTTCTTACATGCAAGTAAAAGAATTTAAGCTTATGCATTTTTTTAAGTAGGATTTGAAAAAAAAAACCCTCGTAAAAGGGCAACATTTGTATTTGGTCATTTTTAAAGCAGTTTTAATTGCTGTATTGCAAAGTTTATTTTTTATTTGACCCAGAACTATTAATATGATGAGTTGTGCATGTGTTTGTGTGTGTGTGTGTGTGTGTGGTAATCTTTAAAAAATTTAAACTTTGGTCAATAAGTTCTTATTTTACTAAATTTAGTCACTTTAAATATTTTTTCAAGTAACAGTGGTACGATGGGGGAAGCTGTCAGTGTGCCTCCTCATTATGGCTTGCTGTGAGAAACCTTTTTGCTGATAACATGCACATGCCTACTTATTAATATTTTGCCTCCACCTTACTATCTGAGGACTTTGTTATGAGCAGTCTCATGTCCTGGTGATTTCACCCCTTTAAAGAAATGGATGATAGTCTTTTTTCAGAAAAGATTGAATAGTCCATACTTCTAATTACTGCAGCAGCTTCTTAAAATTTTTCTATGGCATAATTTTCTATCTAAATATCAACCTTTTATATCCATTCCTTTACTTTTCAAATGCTCATTTGTTTCAGAAGTACTTGGCAGATTCTTTCCAAAGATAGCTACAATTCCCTCTATCCTACCAGCCCCTTAAGAATGTTACTATACTCTTCATCAAGAGACAAAGTCTCTTTCTCCTCCCCCTGACCTGTGCTGATCCTGTGATCTGCTGTGTTTAATGGAGTACAACGGAAAGGATAATGTGTTGCTTCTAGCCCTAAATCTTAAGAGGTCCTGAAGCTTCTTCCATTTTCACCCTTGAAAAGATGCTCAGCCTAGACTACCAAAAGGTAAGAGTAGACTAAGACTCTCAAGTGAAGAGACAACTGCCAGCGTTGGTGTCCCATAAGTGGAAGCCCCCCATCTTGACTCTTCCAGCTCCAGTCAAGCCATCCCAGCCAACCCTGTATGCAGTGAGTGCTGAGCTATCTTCTATGAGCCTTGTTCAAATTCCTGACCTGCAGAATCTGGAGCAGTAAATGGCTCTTGTTTTAAGCCACTGAATTTTAGAGTGAATGCTCATACTGCAGTAGATTAATGGAACTCGCTTTTCTTCCCTTTTTCTTCCCCCTTCCTATCGTCTTTTAGGATAGGAATCATGTCCAATGCACTTTTTTTTTTTTTTTTTTTGGTGTCTTTCTATACTGTGATATATTGGTTACATAGTAGCTATAACTGACTGAATTAATTTCACTTCATGTCTGGAGAAAATTTCTCAAGATTAGGTTGATAAAGTTCAGTGACTGCTAGTATGTTTTTGAAAAGTGGCTTTGTCATAATTTGATATTTTAATACATGACCTTAGTAAAGTTAATTGATCACATGAAGCCTTGGTGCTGTTAATTAAAGTCTCTTAGACATCCCTACCCCCAGAACTTTGATGAAACCACCATCCTGTGACAAGCCTCAGTTCGAACCACTAGTAAAATAGAGAATAAAATAAGTCGGTATAAAGCAATGGAAGGATGAAGAGAATGTAAATTTTATCATGCCAAGTTTTAGACAGTTCAATTTATTTGTCCTCAATTGTGTTCCTTTGTCTTCTATTTTAGAGTAAAATAAATAATATCAAATGGAGCAAAACAAATAGTGTAGAAATGGTAATGTGGCTCCTATAGAACTCAATATTTACTGTAATTAGGGAAAAAACTACAAATTGAAGAATCAATTATTAAATGACAACCATAGCAAACTATGATACCAATATACTACTTACTACATAAAATCCATGGTCTTTTATCATGATGACAAAATGAAAGCTAACTTCTGAATAAAATGTAATATTTCCAAGCAGTTGTGTGCATAATGAAAGGTTTTAATTTGACTGCATTCCTTCCTTCCTTCCTTCCTTCCTTCCTTCCTTCCTTCCTTCCTTCCTTCCTTCCTTCCTTCCTTCCTTTCTTCCTTCCTTCCTTCCTTCCTTCCTTTGGATGGGCTAATCATACATAAAAATAAAGAATGGAATTGTGAAAATGAGTCTTTGGTAACTTTCCTTTAAGTAACTAAATTCAACATTTTGATTGGTTAAAAATGACTTTCTATCTTACTATCATCTCTGACATCCACACATGGGAAATTGTGTCTTTATTTGTCTATTTTTATTTATTCCATAGTGTCTAAACAGCAGCAGCTTGTACTGAATGACTGCAGAGATTGTCTGTCTTTCAAAAGAAGTCATTCATTAGGGTACGTTACCTTTATTTACTAAGAGATATGTTCTCAGCGGCATGATGGCTGGCAGCCAGAGAAGCAATTTCCTTTCCTTTAAAAGGGGTTGGAAAGCATCTGATTATATCAGAAAGAGGTATTTCAGTTTTCAAGGTGAAAGAACACTTGCTTCTTTTATAGATAATGGAAGAAATAAGATACATTAGTGAAAGACAGAGGGCTTACCAATTAAAAATATCCAGGAAGGGCAGGACATAGTCTGTCCACACGTTATCTCAATGTAAATTAGCAGAGCAGGATAAGGATACCAGTTTTCTCCTTTACCATTAAGTCCAGCTTTTAGGAGAGGTTTTTTGTTTGTTTGTTTGTTTTGGATGAATTTTCTATACTGCAACAACTGATAGTACGTTTGTCACTTATAAGGTCTTAAATTTTATTTTCCTATCTCAGAAGAATATTAAATGCTTGTAACAGGTGTTACAAAATCTGAAATAATTTATATTTAACTTATTTTCCCTAGATGTTAAAATTTTATTTAATAGATAGAAAACATGGAGACTCCTAGAACTGGCAGATGTAAAAATAATAGCTATTGAAATTTTCTTTAATTGTTGTGAATCTAAGGTACAACAACATAAATGAAAAATACCCAACACATACAGGGTATTCAATTAATATTCGTTGTGTAACCTATTCCATGTATCCTCTATGAGAGTGCTGTCCAATAGAAATATAATGTGAACCACAAATGTAAACCACCTATGTAATTTAAAACTTTCTAGTAGCCACATTTTTTTTAAAAAGAGCAAAAGAAACTGGTAATAGTTTTAATATTATATTTTATTAAACCCAATATATCCACAAAGATATTTTAATATATTAATATAATCAGTATATACTACTAATGAGATATTTTATAAATTTTTTTGTACTGAATCTTCAAATGTGTTATGTATAGACTTCACATGCAGCAAACTTCAATTTGGACCACTCACCTTTCTAGTGCCTATATAACCATATATGTCTGGTGACTACCATACCAGACAACACAGTCTTATGTTTTCTTTATTCAATTCTCTGTATGTTTTTTTTCCCTAAAGTTTGTTTCTAAGACCATGCCTTCAACTTTTGCTCCTTCTGGAGGTTTTCATGAATCTTCCTCATGAACACCTATTCATTACTTTTTTGTGAGCCAGCTATCCAGGCTCTACTTAGGAATTCAGCAGCACTCTGTGTGCAGATAATTCACACATTTACTACATTTACTTCTAATTTCCATCCCAATCCATTTTTTAGGAAAGCTACCTGACATTTTGCAAATTAAAACTCTCTGAGGCTTGGTTTTGAAATTTGTAGTACAAAGGAGTGTAAAGTAGATGATCTCAGAGGTCTTCTATACATTTGTTACTTTTTGACTCTAGGGTTCTTTTATATTAACAACTCAGACTCAACATTGTGAAAATGGCTGTCTCACTCAATATCCAGTTTCCTCATTATATTGGGTTATTTCTATATGTACTGGATATCATAAGTAAAGACACTCTTTTATCTAATGTATTCTATTGAATCTTCCTTAATCATTTATCACATATATCTAGAACCCAATCATCTCTCTAGAATTTTTGTAGGTGTTATTCCATTTCTCATGTTATTTTTCTCTAATGTTTCAGTTTGTTGAATTTGTCATCTCTTCTAACTTTGGCTAGATATTTATGCAGATAGAAAAACAAGAGAGGCCCTAAATTTTTATGTGTAAAGGGAATATGAATTAGACAGTGGAGAAGTAAGGCCCCAAGTTCAAGACTGAAATTTCAAATCAATCTGAAAGTAAGCAGGAAATATTGGACTGGTTTGAAAGCCCTCAAAGAAGCTGGAGCTAGTGCAGAAACATAAGGGCTAAGAATTTAATGTATAATATCTTCTTCCCACCAATAGATTTTGTATCACCAATTTACAAGTTATGAAACTATCTGAGTTTTGTAATCTATTACATAAGTCCAGTCTGTGAAATTTTTATAGCCATCTGGCATCATGGAATATTTTCAAAATGCGCCATATGGTGCCATCTCAACTGCAGCATAACCAGGCCCCATGGAGAATTGAAACATCATTTACCTTGTTCAGTGTATTGTACACAGCAGCCGTTTTAAGCTCCACAACATTACTTATTCAACACCATCCCATTATCTTGACATTTCTCAGAAGTTTTCTCCTCTTCTAGCCATTCCACCACACTGATGATTCAGTATTCTCTGCTGCTTCCACTGTTACTAAAATAACTATGTCTGCTTCCGATGCTTTTTGCCTTACATTTAACACAGAGATAACTAGACTATATTGCCTACAAACAATACAGAGCAGTTTTCTAGTTGATGTTCTCCAAAATTCCGTGTAAGGAGATAGCCTCCTTGATGCTTAATCTAGAGATAGCAACTTCTATGCAAAGAACTATCTAGGCCTGCTTTTCTTTTTTGGTTATGTAGAGGACGTTTAGAGTTTTATGGATTTCCTAAGGCAAACACTGACTGTTATCCAGGAACTCTTTGAAATATTGATTTTATAAAACCAATAGGACATAGTCTCTGTGCTAAAGGAATTCACAGTCCAACACAGAAGGACAAAAATTTTTCTTTGTCAGAAATATAGCCACGAAGAGAGATATGTGGAAGCACAATGAAGAAATAGTTATATTTAGTTAGAGAGTCCAAGAAAGCTTCATAGAAAAGTTGATCTTAAAGAAGAGTCTTAATTCCAATGCTCAGTTGGGTGTGGAGATGGGAAAAGAGAGGATAATATAATTCTAGAGTGATGATGAAGTCTGAATGGATGTACAAACATGTAACCCAGGAGCTGAAAGAAATGTCTTATGGTCAAGAATGTGGAATCTAAGTGTGGTACAGCAAGAGATAATGTAGAATAAGTTGCTGGTGGCCTGATCATGGAAGATCGTATGGTAATGGGTTTGGATTTTATTCTACAGATAATGAGAAGTTATTGAAAGGTTTCAAGCCATTGAGTAAAATGATAAGATTTGTAGTTTAGGTTCGATCACCCTGATAGCCATATAGAAGATGCATTGGAGATACAGGAGAACTGAGGAATGGTACTGGGGATGGGGGTGTTGCCATTGTCTATGAGAGTGAAGTTGAGATGAGGCTTTGAAAAAACAGCCATGGACGGAGAGCGTGGATCAGACAAGCAAAAGGAGAAGGATAAACAATAGGTGACTGAGGTTGGACTAGGGATAAAGGAGGAAACTAGGGTTATTCCACAGTTTGTTTTTCTGCTTCCATGTAAATCATGATAATTTTAAAGGAAAACTGAACTCAGAAGGACAACTCATTTGGGAGAAATTTTAGTCATTTCAAGAGCTTCCGATCAAGAAGTACAGTAGATGGCTGCACCTCTAATTTACCTAAAGATACGGGTGAGATTGTCAGAGAATGGCTAGAGAAAATAGAAGACCAAAGACAAAGTCCCAGGTGCTTTAAGTTTTAAGGAGTGGGTGGACAAGCAGGAGAGACCGATTGATATTTAGAGGGGTAGTTAGAGAACTGAGAGAGAGCAGCAAAGGTGTTAACAGCAGACATAGGTGTCATTAAGGGTACACATAGGTCCGGTGAGATAAGGACTGAAAACAACCCATCAGAAAACAGTGGCATTTACTGGAGGATTTATAGGGCCATGATGCAGTTAAAAACTTATTTGAAGTCATTTGAAGAACTAAATGTGAGAAAATGGAGACAGAAATTTGATTCCATTTTGATTTTTTCTTTTTGGAAGTTTTGTTCCCATGTTCTAAATTTTAAAGTGATATGCCTAACTGTAGGCTTTTTTTTCCCCCACTGTGTTGGGCATTCCATGAACTTTTCACTCTGACCTTCAGTTTTGGAATATTTGTGGAATTATTTCCTTGATAATTTCCTCTGTTTCTGATTTTCTTATTATTCAGACAATAAACCTCTTGGATTGATGCTCTATTTTTTCTTCCTGTTTAATTATCTTTGTGTAGACCTTTTATTGTAATTTTTTACATATTTCACTGTAAACTTCAGCTTTGGAACATTTGTGGAATTATTTCCTTGATAATTTCCTCTGTTTTCTCTTTCTGATTTCCTTATTATTCACGTGATAAACCTCTTGGATTGTTGCTCTCTGTTTTCTTCCTGTTTAATTTTCTATGTGCAGACCTAGAATTCTAATTTCTTACATATTTCAAGTTAATATTCTATTTTTTCTGGTTGATTTTTCTCATTTCTGTTATTATATTTCTAATTTTTAAAAAGTTTACTTATCTGGGTCTCTTTTTTTAAAATATCATGGTGTTCTTTTTCATGGAAGTAAAAATTCTTATCTCTGGGTGGGGAGGGGGTGCAGCTAGAAGTTACAAACACAAAAAAATTTTCTTCTGCTTTCATTACTCTACTTTATCCACATTTGTTATTTCTGTTTGTTTTGTCTCTGTCTTTTATCTTAGAGGCTTTCCTCAAATATCTAGGGATCCCTGGCTGCCCTTAAATATTTAAGAATGAGTCACTAGATATCTGATTAGGAGCTCATGGTTTGTCAACTGGTATGCCTCCTTGTTAGGTCCTCTGGCCCTGCCATTTGGTCAGTGAACTACTGACTGTTAATGTTTTTCACATCTTTTCTCTTAGTCTGGTTAGATTTCCTAGAGAAAAATTATCCAACTTCTCACCAGCAAGATCTACTGTGGGTGTCCTATATTCTTAGAGTTAGGTAAAGGGAAGGATCAGAGAGCTCTGATGGCTCGATGTGCAACCCATTAAAGTTAATGTGTCCCTTCTTGTGTCCTCTGTTCTCTAGTCCAGCATCCCTCTGACTGTCCTCTATAGAAGGCAAACCTCAGCCTTCTGCCCGAGAAGAACAAGTGGCCAAGCTGTCGTGTAGTTAGGCATCTTGTTCTCCATCTGCAGATAGATGTTCAACCATCCTGTTTTAATCTCAATGTATCCTCAGATTTACGTGTACCTGGTACTGTCAGTCCTGGAGGATTTCCGAGTTGTTGCTTCTGCTTCTAGACTTTCTCTATGGCTGTCTTGGATTCACCTTTCTTTCTCCAGGCTAAGTTACTACTTGTTTATTTGCTTTCGCGGGAAAACATTTCCACATTTGTGTTTCTGTTGTCTTTTCGTAACTGACACTTGTATTTGTGGCTTAATGCCTTAAAAATCCACCTTGTTGTTTTAGTAGAATGTCAGGAGGAAACAGAGTAACTGTGTGTGTTGGTTCCACTATACAAGTTAGTCTATTTGGATGATGTAATTTTTGATACGACTCTTAAGATATGGCATTATTTAAAAACACTGACCTAAGCATGAAAGTCCCAACTTCTGAATGTTTTGTAAAATTCAAAAAACAACATACATATCTAGAGGGGATACAATTGAATCATGAATCCCTTCAGTAACAAATAATCTACATTTATTTTTATGTGATTCATGCGTCTCTTAATAACCATGAAGGGATTACAGTATTCTCAGTAGATCAATTCCATACTTCTTATTAATCATTTCTAACTTTTATAATGCTAGAAGTGCCAAAATATCTCCTCATTACAGCTGCATATTCACGGTCCAAAACATTCTTTCCAGTATGACTTGATTATCCTCATCGACTTTGTAACAACCTTCATATGTGAGGTGAGAGAGTGAAGAAATCAGTCTTGCCACCAGCAAAAGTGGATTTGGGTTCTAATGTGCATTCAGATTGGAAACAGTGCACTAGTTGTAAGGAGAATGGGTTGGAGTGAGCTGTTCATTCCACAACAGAAACACTAACAAAAAAGGAAAAAAAGAATAACAAGCTTTTGAAACATGGCTGCTCCTCATTTCTAAGAGTTTTATTGAATATTTAAAAATTTCAATAATAAATTTTGAGTAAAAGAAGTAGACATAATAGTAAATGTTACAACCAAAGGCAAAGACGTTAATGAAAAAGTCTGTAGTTAGTGATATACATATAGCTCCCAACAGATATGCTAGTTGAAAAGAGTACACAACATGTAAGTTAGGATTGAAGAACTACCTCCATTCTTGTAAGACGCAATTCTGAGGTTTAAGTAATTTCTATATAAAAGTTAAAATAGTCCACGTTACTGAGTGGTTTTTTTTATAGGAGCACTCTATATGGCAAAAGAAATTGAAGAACGTAAGAGTGCCCCTGAGGCCTAACGACCCTTATTCAAGTTAATGGAATATGTGCCCCACTAAGGGCTCAGTCTGACATTAAAAAAAAAAAAAAAATCAAACTAAATATGAGGTTAGGAAAAAAAGTACCATTTTCCCAAAAAGCCTTCTCCTAATGAACACATTATATTAATTTCTTTAAAAAATTTACATGAACTCTTTTCTTCACCAATGTGTTTATATATTTTTATGCAACTTGTCCTTGTGTAAAGAAAAAATATTTTATTATTTCTATGGCATAGAATAGAAAATAAAAGCACAGCAGAAAATTGGGGGGAGAGGAAGGAAGGGTGGTGAGATATTCTGAAATTAAGTCAGTCAGAATAAAAATAGATCATATTCATATGCCTTTTCTCTTGGTTCTATTTCCAAATATGTACTCTCAAATTAGCATAGAAATATATTTATTAAGTGCTTAATGGCATGCAATTTCATTAGATAAGTTATGAAGAAAATGAAAGATGTGTTTACAGTCACATCCAACTCTGAATTTTACAGCCAGGAGAAAAAGCAAAGTAAACAAATTAGAAACATAAAATAAAACCATTACACAAAAATCTAAAGAAACAATGCAATGCAGAGCCAACTATAAGAAAAAAAACTCTATTAATCAATTAAAACATCAGTAGGACTATTTTATTGTGCCTACTCATGTACTCAACTTCAAAAGATACTAATGCACTTTAGTAAATTTATCAAAATTGGTCCAATTTTTTAATTCTGCTTAACCTAACAAGGTTAAAATTCCATAATGACCACAGTCGAAGCAGAGATTTCATTGCCTAGGTCAGTCACATATCTATCATTCATTCATCAATTTATTCATCCACTTTACAAACAATTATTTAGTGTTTTTTTTTTAATCAAGTGGATTCCAGAAATTGAGGAGGAGAAACACACAGTCCTCATTCTTCAGTAGCTCAGACTGTTGAAGAAGTCAGATATAAGAACATGTAACAATAGAATTGCCATGAGATAAATTGGTAGAGAGATGGGATGTTATGTGTTATGGGGAGGGTAAAGGAAGGTTTCAAAAGAAATCATGTTTGATTTTAATCTATTTATGAATAAGCTCTCAACAATAAATCAGTGGAAGAAATATTTCAGATAGGGAAAAGAAAATGTGCAAAGTCACAGATCATAAAATAGCATACATTGTTTTGGAAATTGTAGTCTATAAGCACCACAGATTTTTATCAAATGGTGGGAGATAAGATGAAAGAAAGGTATTTGAAAGATCTTACGCTTGCTAAGACAAGGAATATGTATTTTAGTGTAGGTATTGGGGAGTCACTGAAAGATTTTAAGAGGGAGATAGACATGATTAGATTTGCCTTTAGAAAGAGAATTGTGATAGGACCTTGAAGGGTTGTCAGGTTTCAGTCTGAAATGTCGGTTCTTGGAGTGCTCATGGTCAAAGAATGATCAGATGCATCAAAGAAAGTCAAGCACAACAATGAGGTTATTGAGAAGAGAAAGATAGGATTATAGAGCAAGAGCAAGATATAGGTTTACAGAACGTGATACATATGCCACAGATGACGACCGGACCCATTGTTGCAGCAAAGGGAGAGCAAAAGTAAGGGTGCAAAAAGGGGGTGGTTACGGTATCAGTCTTGTTTATAGTGCCTGGATTGGGACTTCTCTAGTGGTTTAGATGTTGCCATGGAACCACTTTGATTGGAAAGTTGGGAGTTGCATGACCTGAGTCTTACTGTGCATGCAGATCTCCCATGAGCCTCTCTGAAAGCTCATTTGGGTAGGGGTGAATTGCAGTAACACACACTTTCATCCCTAGGAGACCCAGAATCTCTTGCTTTCTACTTAACAGGATGAAATAGAAAGGGTTGAACATCCAGGCAGAGAGAGACGTAAGCAGCAGTTGTAATAAGAGAAGAAAGAATATATTTGAGAAATATTTAACAGTTAGAGCTATCAAGTCTTTATCATTAATTCAATTCAGAGGCAAAAGGGAAAGGAACCAAGAGTGATAAACTGGTTTCTAGTTTGGCCAAATGAGGATGGTGTTTTTGTTACTCAAATAAGAGGAGGAAGAGAAGAAGCAGAGGGAATGTGATGAATTTATTTTGAGCATGCTGGATACTTTAACAATGGATAGTGAAATAATTTACTTAAACACAAAATACAAGGAGAAATTTTGGGGACAAATAGTTTATTTCTCTAAAATATATAAGCCTTTTTTTGAAATCTTGGAAATGTGTTACTAATTCATCTCCACATATTCATATATCTACTTTCCCCATTCCTGGAATGGGGCATTATTTAAGCTTACTTTCTCTGGAATGTTGCCTTTGGCAAATAGCCTGAAGAAGTGTATAGACTTAGGAAAGTCTTTGCAGATGGAAATTCTGCTTTTCTCATTTTATTACCATTGATGTGCTTCCCTTTTCTTGACCACAAAGAGGAAGAATTCAATTAGTGGACGCCTCTAGGTTTAAGCTTTGCTTATAATAAGTGGATTTATTTAGTTACTGCAGGACTAACAGATGTGCTTAAAAACTACCTTATATTTTCCAGCACAATATTGTGGATTTCTGTTTTTTTTTTCTCCCCTCCTTTTTGGACCAGGGACCAGACAAATGGTGACCAGACGGTCCAGTCTAGAGAGTCGTAATTGCCAACACTGACTTCAACAGGGGTGGAAAAACTCCTCAGAGGAAAATGGGAATTTAGCCTCAAGATAGTAGTTTCCATGTGTGAGTGAGTTTCCAATTCTCCAAAGGAGGAAAAAAAAAAAGAATATTAGGAAAAAAACTACAAGAAAAAAATCATTTGTATGATTTAGGATGATAAGTTTATGTTTATGGCATCTACTTAAGATAGCTATTTCTTCTTGCTTATGGATATTTGAACTAGTAGAAGTAATTAAACTTTTTTTGTTGTTTTTCAGACCTTCGAGTTTCTCATCTGTATTTTAAAAAGAGTTAACTGAGCTGACAGACTTGATTACTCAAAGTGGTCTGTCTCATTTTTTATTTCACTTTGACATAATACTTGGCACAAGTCTATTACAAGCTATGCTCTTTTATTGCTGCACTTCTAAGTTATAAATCTGGTTTACATCTATGGAAAATGTAGTGTAGAATTGAAGACATGTCCAATTATCTGGGCAATTTGTTTTATGAACTTATACCAAATTAAATAGAAAGCATCGCCAGTGTTTGTTCTTCCTCTGTGGGCTGCAAATCAGTTAGAAAAAACCTTCTTGAACAGGGGCATTGAAAGTTCTGGCTTTTCAGACTGTTTCCTGAATGGGTTCTGATTAAAACAGGATCTGAAAGTCTGATTGATAGTCTCTATTTCCTTTCTTAATGTAACAAATACGTTCAGAACGTTGACTCCTGTGAGAGGTGGAATTGCTGAGCTGGATTGCATTGCCTTCAGCGTTTCTTCATATTAGAGGAAATGCTTTGGCTAGGGGATAGGCAAGGCTGTTTTCTCAGGAAATTGTTATTGAAAAAGATTTTGTATGTCTCACATCTATAAAAATGAAATAAAAATTCAGTCAAGGATGGGCAATTGAGACTTATGATCATATGTGTATGCCTCTGGACCTTTACAAATAGTGTAACTCATCTGATCATATGGCATGATATATGTAGGAGAATTGTCAAGTATTTGGTTGTTGGTAATAAAAAAGTGGGTACTACCCTAGGGATGTAAGACTATGACACTATTGGAGGTGATAGTGGGGATCTCTGTTTCCTACTTCCGTGATTCTATTCCATTTTTGGGAGGGAGATTGCTGAGGAAAGAGAAAGAAAGAAAGAAAGAGAGAAAGAAAGAAAGAAAGAAAGAAAGAAAGAAAGAAAGAAAGAAAGAGAAAGAAGAGAGAGAGAGAGACAAATAAAGAAAGAAAGAAGGAAGGAAGAAAGGAAGGAAGGAAGGAAGAAAGAAAGAAAGAAAGAAAGAAAGAAAGGAAGGAAGGAAGGAAGGAAGGAAGGAAGGAAGGAAGGAAGGAAGGAGGGAAGAGAGAAAGAACAAGAAAGAAGGAAAAAATGAATGAATGAATGGAGGGACCTTCAGCCCATAAAAACTTAGGAAACTTCTTGGAGTAAAACTAACAAGTAAATTTAAAAGAACCAGTTATGAGCTGATTTGGAGGCAGTGCTTGGATTTGTTCCCTTTGGGAAGAAAGGTTGATTGATTCCGTTCTTTTAAAATTTTTATAACAGCCTATTTTTGTTTTATGAGTAAAATTATTTCCCTTATCGTTGTAGGGACATTATAATTATTTTAAAGTCTTGTTCTGATTGTTTTTCTCAACCCTATTTCCTCACGTGTAAATTATTTGGTTGTTTTAGTTTATGTCGCCTTCATTGTATTATTTTATTTCTTTGGTGATGTGATCGTGATTGTGTGTTTGTATCTAAGATTACTTGTTAGAATTTCTGCTATATCCATTTGCACAACCTGCTTGGCCGAAGTGTTGAGAGCTTTTGCTAAGGCTTGTACTGTACTATACTGTGTCTTCAGGTAAATGTAAGGAGACATGATGTGTTTCCTTAGAGGCTGTTTTTCTTGTTCTGGGTATTTCCTGTTGTCTCCAGGAGTGGACAACCACCTACAGATGTGCTGCCCCTGTAACACAGATTCCCACACTCATCTTCCATCTTCTGTCTTGCTCCCTGGAAGGGAGGCAGCTGCAGGAGGATGACCTTCTCTGTTGTCCCTGGGATGTCCCCTACACACTGACTCCACCATGCCAGGCCTGCAGGATCATGGTGGAGCCCGCAGTCTTTAGTATGGTAGTCTCCCTTGTATTTCCTGTGTTATATTCACCGTCTTCCTTTTGTTCCATTTCTCAGGCATACGATGTGCTTTCTGATCTATGCAGGGTTTTTCATCTTATTTTTGTATATGATCATAAGTCCATTCATTTATATTTCCTGTAAAATCTGTAGGAATTTGCCATTGTTCAGACTGACACTTTGAATGAAATCAGTACTTTTTTTTTAAGGCTTACTTTAGGGAACTGGGCTTACCCAGAAATTTTCAGTTTTCTCAGTCCAGATTTGCATGATGACTCATCACCAATTGTCTCCTTTCTGTAGATATTTACTGTCATGCACATCAGAAGATCTTCTTTAAGTGGGGAACCACCATAGAATTAAATTATTTCTATAATATTTACATTTTAATGGCAGGAATTTAGAAACCCCAAGAACACACGAATTAAATCATTAAACAATATTTTTTTAAAAAAATACTTGACCTATTTCTTTCCATTCCCTAATCATTATTCCAGGCCTTAAATATAACCACTTTTTCTGTCAAAGAGGACAAAACAGATATCAACAGGGAGAAATATTTTAAAATTGAAAACTAATGAAAACTTCAGCTAACACTTAAGACAATCTGCCAATAAAAAAATACTCTCCTAGGTTCAAGTCCACTGTCATATATGACAAATTGACTAGCACAAATAGAGGGATTTAGAAAATAGTCTTTTGTGATAATAGCAAAATTTAACTTCCTGGTAAAACTAATTTATCTTTATGGATGAGGATTTGGCTCCCTAAAGGATGGTCAACACCTGTTTTTATCATATATGAGAATTGAATACCATTTCTCAGGAGAGCTATTTTGGAAGTCTTCAAAGGAATCTCCTTATTCCCATACACATTTCCTAACCTGTTTTTCTTTCTGCTGTTAAAATTAAGTGGCTGCTGTATTGAAACTTATCCCCATTGCTTTTTATTCTCCCTAGAATTATTCACATCACAGTCTATTTTTCTGCATTTATGATACTAATTTGCTTTTAATTTGACAGTTTTCCTCATGTTTCAATGCACTGTTTTGACAGTGAGTTACTTGTCAAGATTTTACTTGAAAAAAGAAAATGATAATTCATATTCACATTTGAAACTTAACTCATTTTAGTCTTTTTTTTTATTCCAGAGTCCTATGTGCATGACAGTGACAGAAACTCTAACTGACAAGATAATAGATTAAACTTTGTAAGTTGATTTAGCTAAAGTGGGTTCACTGGATACTAAAAACTAAATTGAAAGCAATTTTTTTTAAAAAATAGAAGAATGTTAAAAAAAACCCACAAGAGATGGACAATATAATTAATTTATTTTGTTAATAAAACACCAATACTTTGTATGCTTTACCAGTAGCAAGTTAACGTGTGTACTATTTACTCTCATTCTTTCCTCCTGGCATCTATGACATGAATAAAAAGTATACCAGGTACTGGCTTATGAGTAATATTGGTTTTCCTTGACCTGCCCCACGCCACCTTCCTTCTTTGCATATCCCCTTGATGGATGAACTTTTTTGTTTTCACTCCTTTTCTTCCTTACACTTTGTCTTCCCTTCCTATTTCTTCCATTTATCTTTGTTTTAATAATTTGTTCTTTTCTGCCTCTTGTCTCAAGTGTATCAATGACACCCTGTGAAATGGTTTGATAATGGCAATGAGGTTTTCTTTTGCATATTCCTTTCTTTTTTTCCCTACCCCACCTCCTATGCCTTGTAAAGTTTTTTTTGTTTGTTTCAGTTTTTGTGCATTCTTTTTTATTTTGTTTTATTTCAGAATATTATAAAGGTACACAAGCTTTGGTTACATATATTGCCTTTGCACCACCCAAGTCGGAGATACAACCCTGCCCAACCCCAGACATCACCCACCATACCCATTAGCTGTGAATTTACCCATCCCCTCCCCCCCACCTGTCCGATGCTGTATGAATGTTACTTCCATATGTGCACATAAGTGTTGATCAATTAGTACCAATTTGATGGTGAGCACATGCGGTGCTTGTTTTTCCATTCTTGTGATACTTCACTTCGAAGAATGGGCTCCATCTCCATCCAGGATAATACAAGAGGTGTTAGTTCACTTTACAAGGGCCTTGTAAAGTTTGATAAAGAAGATTGGGGCGTTAAAACTCTTTGAAACTATATTTTAGTTTTTGGAAATAGCCTTTTGCTGGCTAGTGTTTGCAATTAGACAGAAGGTGCCCCATAGCCTACAGAAGGTGTGGTGGGCAGTTTGCAAGGAGGTCTTGACTCAGGGTAGTATATCAGTATTATCAACCATCAGCCCTTGAAATGGACTCTGTCTATAAGGTAGTAAATGATAGACCTAGCCAGGAAATTCCTGCTTTATTCTGAGCTCCATTTTTTCTTCTTAGATATATCAGCTTGGGATAGAAGTTGGGGGAAGAATACAGTTTTCCCCTAAGATAGAATCAAATGATTTTATAAATTTTTATCAAAAAGTCCATGTAGGGATCCATCAATACAAACCAAATAGCTTCTTCTCTCTTCTCCAGGTTATTAAGGAAAAAGTCTGAAAGTACTATAATTTTTTAAGTGTGAGCTTTATGGACACAATAGAAAATATTTTAACACAGCATTTAATTTTTTATAACCATTCTTTTATGGGGATAGTTTAATTTCTGAATATTTGGGGATCATAATGACGTGACACTTTATTTAATTTTTGAGTATTTTGGAATCATAGTGACCATACTGAAATACATGTTAATATGGTAGAGAAATGTAATGTTCTTCATATGGATTTAAAAAATCTTACTCCATTAATATTATTTTATTAAAATTCTTGTGAAATGATTAGTAAAAATATTATAGAATTTGGATGGAATTTTAACATGACTATACTTTAAAAATTATTCCTAAGTGAGGACATTCCCATATTAAACACATAGCGATCATATTACCACTTCTTTGAAGCACTGTTCTAAACAATAAATGGAAAAAATCATTCTCACTCATAAAGATTATTTTAAATGTAATGGTGTGAACATCCCATTTACTTTAAAGAAAACCACTACTTGTTAAAAACATTTAGACAAAAATTTACTTCACACAAAGAAGTTACATGCCATTGTTTGTTTTATTACCATGCTGGTAATGTTAAATAAATAACAATGGAAACAAAAATGGGACAGAAGGCCTGTTAAGCAGCTTGAACTTTATTCAGCCTGTACTGAATTTATGCTCAAGTTACTGAACACCAGTATATAAAAGGTCTGAATATGTGGGTGTCACATTTAATTCTTTAAAAATCTACTTTTAAAAAACCATTCAACTGGACAAATACATGATAATTTCTTCCTGAAATACAGAACTTTTATTTTCTTGTCCAGCAGCCCTGCATTTTCCTCTGGACACTGCACTTGACCCCATTCCATTGTACAGATGCCACTTTGTTACACAATAGTTGATTAGTTAAATTATAGTAACCCACTCTCGGCCTCAGATCAATTGGTCTAGTTATCAGCACATTGCCTGAGTTGATCAATGCATTCTTTCCACAATATTTTCTTCTTCTTGTGTGTACTAATTGTGGTTAAAGTTTTAATATGTAAAGAGCTTAGCACATGTGAGCAGACACATGTCATTCCACAGGGGCCAGAGAAACAAAGGTAGGCTCTCTGGAGGATGGAGAGGGGGAAAATAGAGAGGGAGGAGAGAGAGAGAGAGAGAATGAAAGGAGAATGAAAGAGTGGATTTAAGGGGAAAGAGAGAGAGATAGAGAAAGAGAGAGATTAAGGTGACCCACAGGTGGAGGAGAGAAGAGAGATGGATAGTCCTAATGTCATTGGAATTATTTGATTTGCAGTTCCCTGGTTTGCCTATAGCTTGAGTATTCTGCAAAATACCAAATATCTTTCCAATAAAAAAGGCAACTTTTTCATATTGAATATCTGGCATTGCCCATCAAAGTATTTCCAATGAATGTAAATTATATCTTTGTTTTTATAGTCTCATATAAAGAGAGATCCATTTGAATAAAGGCAAACTTGCAAATATGATCTATGTACAAATTCAGAGATCCTCAAAAACTAGTATCTATTACAATGAACTTTTAAAGAACACAAATAGCCAAAGAAAAATTGCTGAATCTATTGAGAGATATTTAGAAGTGTTTTTAGGTTTTGAGACTTAGGCTTTCTTTAATAAGTTAGAAAAGCAGTCAAAATAAGTTTTGATATGAGTTTTGCTTATTTGATTTACCTCATGCATACCTAAATAATCCCAGTGATTTTCCACATCTTAATAGAATCGCTAAGCAGTCAAAAATGAATTTTGCCCATTTCTCAGTATAAATCCAGTTTACTATTACCCGTAAAATAAGCTCTTACAATCTACCTCCAAACTTACTCTCATTTTAACGCTATTACCAGAGCCTTCACTGTAAAGGACGGTGTTCTCAGTTCTGTGTCGATGTGAAGACAAAGTCCTTGACATGCTGCAATTTAAATTTAATGGAAAAGGTAATTAAAATATGTCAGTATAGTACGGAATAACATATAGAAGGTACAGATACTTACTATAAGGGTTTGAAGATGGTTAGAGTACAAATGATCTGTGCCTGCTTTCTTGGGGGTTATTATTAATACTATTCTCTTGGCTTGAGTGGCCAGCCAGAAAACTAGGGTTGGGCCTAGCAATCCCTGTTTGTAATTCTATAGTTCAAGATATTTTTTAGGATAATGGCTATACAGAATATTTTGAAAGAATTGTGAATCAGCACAGATGTTTACTTCTTTAAGACAGGCTGGGGAACATGAATATTGGCAAGATGGCCAGTCTTCCAAAGGGACCTCCATTAATTAGTACTTGCTGGATGTTGATGATGCCACTTCAGTGGCTCAAATTCATTTCCTAGTTTCTTCGACTTATTTATGTATCAAATGCTACAGCTATAGGTCTCTGATTGCCCTTGGAGCTCTGCTTTGCTGCTTTGCTCGCTCACTTTTGCTCTGACTCAGCTTTCCTTTGGCTGGCATACTCTATTCTCCTCAATTTCTGATATTGGTTTACACTCAGCATTGACATCCCTGCACCTCTGTTTTCAGGGCTTCAATCTCTAAGGGACTTCAGTTTATAATTCATTTGTCCCTTAGTTTTCTTAGAAAAATTCAAATTCATTTTCAGAAATTTAAATGCATTTCATTTAAATGAATTTATATCCCCTTCAAGAGTCTATACCTAGTTTATAGAGTATAAGGAACAGTTGCAAGGTTTTCAATAGATTGGGGAGGATCCTGGTAAGAAAATTAGCCATGTCAAGGGTAGAGTAGAAGGTTAGGGAGAGTCTTAGAGAAAGAAACCACTTAAAAGTAAGGCCAATATGTGATTTCACATTTGCTTGTCCATTTCTCCCAATATAGAGACTTTTTCAAGGGTTTTGATTGTTCAATTAGCAAATATCTGACAAATAATTGATGGTAAATATTACTTATAATAAATTAAATAAATGAAACTTAAATAAATGAAAAAGAAGCAGTGAAAGTTTCAACCGAGGCTGCTGGAGCATGAAGGAGGAGTTATAATCACCTGACCTCTCTTTGGAAGATGAAGGAAAGAAAGAAGGCCAAACTCACCCTCAGATTTTGGGTTAGTGATTTTGGTTGATGGTATTATTGACAAAGCAGAAGACACGGAGGAGCTGGCAAGTTATGAAAGTGCAGATAATATGTTTTCAGTTTTTGTCATATTTAATTTTTGGTACCCATGGGATATCCAGAGGGAGTTTTTCAGTAAAGAGTTAGATATTTGTATCTGGAACCCAGGAGAGAAATTAGGCTAGAAATCTGGACTAGATGATCGACTCTCAAGGGGACAGGATCCCCAGTATGTAAAGAATGAACTGTAACACCTGTAATCCTAGCACTCTGGGAGGCCGAGCCGGGTGGATAGCTCAAGGTCAGGAGTTCAAGACCAGCCTGAGCAAGAACGAGACCCTGTCTCTACTATAAATAGAAAGAAATTAATTGGACAACTAAAAATATATGTAAAAAATTAGCCGGGCATGATGGTGCATGCCTGTAGTCCCAGCTACTTGGGAGGCTGAGGCAGAAGGATTGCTTGAGCCCAGGAGTTTGAGGTTGCTGTGAGCTAGGCTGATGCCATGGCACTCTACAGCCTGGGCAACAGAGTGAGACTCTGTCTCAAAA
>CAUYRT010108069.1:0-16380 GCA_963574885.1 Lepilemur ruficaudatus
TTGCATATATTTTTAGTTGTCCAATTAATTTCTTTTTATTTATAGTAGAGACAGGGTCTCGCTCTTGCTCAGGCTGGTCTTGAACTCCTGACCTTGAGCTATCCACCCGCCTGGGCCTCCCAGAGTGCTAGGATTACAGGCGTGAGCCACCGCGCCCGGCAGGCCCCTAAGCTTTTTATGTCAAGGTATCTTTTCCCTAGTAGACCAGGTATATAACTACAGATGATTGGTGGTTTATTATCAATGCCTTTTCTTGGCTATTATTAAGATTAATAATAAACAGTATTATGTTAAGCATTGCTATATGTGTACTATGCTTCAATTTGCAATGAAAAGATACTCTTTTTTTTCCCCCTAAATAGTTTTAAACCCAATGAAGGTGTTATCATCATTGGAGCCACAAACTTCCCAGAGGCATTAGATAAGTAAGTGTTGAAATAAAACTTCTGTTAAGTACTGTTACATGCTATAAGATCATGCTAAAAGAATCCGAATACAAACGATCACATAGTATGTTTTCATTTATACATAATGTCCAGAAACTGAAAATTTATGTTCAAACCTGTCTGCTCTGTCTGCCATTGTCTTCCCGTCATGTCTTTAGTGTGTCTGTCTTGTTGAATTTTAGCGTAGTCAATTTATTAATTTATGTTTTCCTTTTGCATTTTTCCTTTAGTGCCTTAATTCGTCCTGGTCGTTTTGACATGCAAGTTACAGTTCCAAGGCCAGATGTAAGAGGTCGAACAGAAATTTTAAAGTGGTATCTCAATAAAATAAAGTTTGATCAGTGTAAGTTGAATTCTTTAGTACAAACGTTATTACCTTTATAAAACGGTAATGTATCCATCTGCCCTCTTCGTGTTCCTTACATGATAAATATATTAAAAGACCAATTCATTTTTATGTTCTTTTCTCTCCATTTACATGTCTTTGCGTAAGCCACGGCACAGTGGCTTCTGCCTGTAATCCCATCTACTCAGTATGGTGAGGCAGGGGGATCACTTGAGCCCAGGAGTTAGAGGCTGCAGTGAGCAATCATTATGCCACCCTACTGCAGCATGGGTGACAGAGCGAGACCAAACTCATTCCTTAGTATGTATCCAAGAGATTGTATTGCTTTGAATCCTGTTTCCAAACAAAGACTTTTTTTAGAGTGTTCAGACAGATATTTGAAGATTAATGTATGTACACATTTTTTTGGTATGAATGTGAAATACATAATAATGGAAAAAGCTCTGTAAACAGTAGATGATGATGTAGTCAGTTTGGGGCCAAAGGGGAGGAAAGCCAACTATAAAACTGGAGATACTCTGGATCCACTTGTGCAATAAATGAAGCTGTTAAAAGCTGTAGTAATAGCTCCATTAATTCATAAAACTAAATATGTTTCTTGTAATAAGGGAGCTTTTATGTCCAACTTATTTCAAGTTCAAATTCGGAGAACAGAATACTGTCTCTGAATATGGTTTTTCAGTTTGTGGTTAGGCTAGTAACAATATAGGTCATATTTGAAGTTTGTAATTCATATGAGGCAGCTCTGCATTTCATTGTTTTACACAAAGTTATTTAAGTTTAAGACCTTTTGTGATTTGTCCCAATGCCAATTTCAGTGGTATGTTTGGGCTTTTTTCCTTAGGAATTTTCATAAATTAAGTTTATTTAAGTTTTATGATAAATAAATTATGGCTGAGAATAGCTGTCTTTTTCTTTGTACCCTGAATTGTTTGTGATGAGCTTTCTTTTAGCTGTTTTGGACTATTAGTATTGTGTTTTCTTTTTACGTTAGCGGTTGATCCAGAAATCATAGCTCGAGGTACTGTTGGCTTTTCTGGAGCGGAGTTGGAGAATCTTGTGAACCAGGCTGCATTAAAGGCAGCTGTTGATGGAAAAGAAATGGTAACAATGAAGGAACTAGAGTTTTCGAAAGACAAAATTCTAATGGGTAGGTTTTTATGTTCTTTTCAGTCTTACTTTTCATTATGTTAGATAATAAAGTCTTTGTTTTTCCTACCAGATATTGTACTCAGACAGCTAAAGCCATGGCAGTGTTGAATCTAATCTTATTCTAAAACTTCAGTATCTGGGTATTCAAGATTTACAATAAATAATTTCATAAATTCATAGTTTAACATTCAAATTGGTCAGTGTGGCACATTCATTAATTTTGTCTTTTTCTGAGGATCTTTTTTACTGACTGAAAAGAGAAAAAGCTTAAAAAAGAACAGATTTGGGAACATGAAAATACATACTTTGAAAATAACACTGTTTGGCCTCTTATAGAGCAAATATATTCCAGTATGTTATATAATTACTCCTGCATTTCCTCTTCTGCAATATTAATGGTAAAAGGGATGGTTAATTTCAATTATATCGTGTTTAATTTTAATTTTAAATCTTAGATTGGCTTAAAAACAAGTTATGACAATCCTGTAAGGTTCTCCCTTTTGATGTAAGGATTAAGATAATAGTTTTGACCATTTTTGTTTGCAGATAACAAATTGTTATAGTTTGTGTTGTAGAGTGAATATCCATTTTTTAAAACTTTTTGCTGTGTTTAAAATATTTATTAATATTAAGTTATGTTACTTTAAGAATGGCTTCAAGGAGAATTTTTTAATATATATTACTTTTTTAGTGGATACATTCATCCCTCAGTTTCCCTTTGGTATCCATGAGAGCATTGGTTCCAGGAGCTCCATGGATACCAGAAATCAAGGATGCTCAAGTCTCATGTAAAATGGCCTACTGTTTGCATATAACGTATGCATATCCTCGCGGATACTTTAAATCATTGCTAGATTACTAGTAATACCTAATACAATGTCAATCCTCTGTAAATAGTTGTTATACTGTATGGGCTTTTTATTTGTATTATTTTTATCATTTTTTCCTCCCCAGATATCTTTGATCCCTAGATGGCTGAATCCATACACATGGAACACGTGGATAGGGATTGCAACTGTATTTGATTTGCAAATGAAAATGGGTGTCATTGATTTAAATACACCTTTTTAGTGGAGTATTTTTTTACTTCATTATATTTTTATCTTAGGGCCTGAAAGAAGAAGTGTGGAAATTGATAACAAAAACAAAACCATCACAGCATATCATGAATCTGGTCATGCTATTATTGCATATTATACAAAAGATGCGATGCCTATCAACAAAGCTACAATCATGCCTCGAGGGCCAACACTTGGACATGTAAGCTTTTTGTCGGTTTTTTCGTTTGTTTTCAAATAGAGCTTCCCAGGAGCTTATGGAGGAAATTGCTGATTTAAGCATTTAGAAAGAAAATTCAGCTACGTCTTATGGCTTTGTGACACTTTCTTCTTTTACTTCCTGAACCATCTGGAAATCAGACATTTGTGAAATTTTTCTGTTAATAGAGTATGCTTTAAATCTTTTTCATATTATATATTTACATTGTGAACTTTAATTGAGAAGTGGGAGCTAACTATAATTCTTAAATATCTAACTAATTGCTGTTAATTTCTCCCAAAAGAGAAATTACGTGTTCTAGTAATAGATTCAGTAGTTTTTATAAGATTTTTGTCATTTAGTGCAAGTTTCATCATCTTTTGAATTGTAGATATTTAAAACATTTCTTTGGCAGCTTGGGCAAAAACTGTCCTATTATTGCCCTATTGTCTATAAAATGCCCTTTTGCTTTATAAGAAATTTTTTTAGTTTCTAAATTGTTGGTTTTGTCATCACTCAATGACCATCTCTATTGAGCTTTCAGCATCCTGATATTAAGTACTTTAGTAAAAGTTAAATGACAATTCTGGTTTGTAATATAAGAATTTCACAGCCGTATCTGAATTTCTTTCTTATTATCTGATTATTTTTTTAATTGTCTAGGTGTCTCTGTTGCCTGAGAATGACAGATGGAATGAAACAAGAGCCCAGCTGCTTGCACAAATGGATGTTAGTATGGGAGGAAGAGTAGCAGAGGAGCTTATATTTGGAACTGACCATATTACAACAGGTTTGCTTGAAAGAATGGCTTTGGTTGAAACTGTGTGTGTAAGGTTAAAGATAGTTTTAAAAATTATTATCTGTTTATTTATTTTAGGTGCTTCCAGTGATTTTGATAATGCAACTAAAATAGCAAAGCGAATGGTTACCAAATTTGGAATGAGTGAAAAGGTAATAGCTAGTTTTAATCCTTTTCATGTAGCACTCTTGTGCCATAGGTCTCTTTGAGAGATGGTTCTGATTATAAACTGATAACATTTACTTTTTCCTTGTTTCATTCCAAGTGGATTTGAGACTACTTCTGAACATTATTGTAAATGTTATTCTGAGTAACAAAAACATAGCACTCTCTTAGCTGCTCAGAATTAGGTGCTCACACAGTAACTATAACTTTATGAGTTAACCTAATGTTAGAAGAAAGTAAATTTTACCGCCTTTTCATATGGCATAAAAGAACCTACTTTCTAAGCTTGTTTACTTTACCGTTTCCATGTATTTGACATTCGTACATCATCGTTGTGGCTCCTTGAAGCACTTCTGTGCCCTCAACTCTGGATTTCTGGATTGGGAATGGCTGCCTAGGTTACCTAAGAAAGTATTCAGAACCAGACTTAAAATGATTTTAAATTTTCTCTTTTGCTTACACTATGGGTATTTTGCTTTTAGCCTTACATTTTCAGAAGAATGATGATATTTCCTTGCCCTCAAATGCACGTTTATATTATATTTCTTTTTTGTCCCCCATGGTATTTGTTTCCTTACACATAGGGTAGTACTTTCTCTATTAATTTTGTTGGTGTTTTGGGGCTTTTTTGGTTCAACTGCTTTCTTCCCTTTGGTTTTAGCTTGGAGTTATGACCTACAGTGATACAGGGAAACTCAGTCCAGAAACTCAATCTGCTATTGAACAAGAAATAAGAATCCTTCTAAGGGTAATAAAAATATTTTTCTATGCTTATTTATTTTTGTAGGCACAAGATGTCTAAATACTTTAAAAAAAAAGATGAGAGAAATGGGCCAAGTGTGGTGGCTCACACCTGTAATCCTAGCACTCTGGGAGGCCAAGGGGAGGATCGCTCAAGGTCAGGAGTTCAAAACCAGCCTGAACAAGAGTGAGACCCCATCTCTACTAAAAATAGAAAGAAATTAATTGGCCAACTAAAAATATATAGGAAAAAGTAGCCAGGCATGGTGGCGCATGCCTGTAGTCCCAGCTACTCGGGAGGCTGAGGCAGAAGGATTGCTTGAGCCCAGGAATTTGAGGTTGCTATGAGCTAGGCTGACGCCATGGCACTCTAGCCGGGGCAACAGAGTGAGACTCTGTCTCAAAAAAAAAAAAAAAAAGAAAAGAAAGGTGTTTCCTTCCTCCGACAACTATATGATTGATTGTGCCATTCAGTGAAGAAACTGGAGACTAAACTCAGCTGAGGCTGGGAGTAGATGCATCATGAGTGCACATTTTTCTTTTTCTTTTTTATTTTTTTTCCCAGAGATGAGGTTTTACTATGTTGCCCAGGCTGAACTTGAATGCCTGGCCTCAAGCGATTCTCCTGCCTGATCCTCCCAAAGTGCTAGGATTACAGAAGTGAGCCACTGTGCCTGGCAAACCCAGGCTGGACTTGAACTCCTAGATTTAAACATTCCTCCCTCCTTAGCCTTCCCAGTAGCTGGAAATACAGCAGCACACAACCATGCCTGGATCCATGAGTTCAATTTATACATCTTGAATTAGAGGAATCTTAGTGAAGATTTCAAATTAGAAATATATATGTGTGTCTGGACCTTAGTGGGGAGGTTGGTTATGTGTTCCATTTGGATGTTGAAATTACCCATCCATTAAGGCAGGTGTTGGAATGAAAGAGGAAGACCGAGGTGAGTGCCAAGGTCTTCAGTGAATGAGGAGTGTAATTAGGGTGTTTGCGAGATGGCGCAATGAAGGGAGTTGGATAGGCCTTTAGTTGAGTGCTTTGGACTTCAACAAACAGTGCTTTATACAAGAGGGTGGGTTAGTAATGGCGTGGAAGTGGTGATGGGAACAAAGAGCTCACCTCTTCACCTTGAAGGATCTAAGATAAGAGCGGATAAATAGCACTTGAGATGGCTTAGAGAAAGCAGTCTTGGCAGGAGAAGGCAGCTTTTGATTAATTCAAGGAGGTAAAAGGAGTAGTTAAGGATATTTAAAGTCTGTACAATGGAAAGGTTTAGAAAGCATTTCAGAACAGGAGGGCTCTGCCTTCTCAGAATGTTTATTTCCTTTTCCTTGCTATTTCTGTTATGTCACCAAAGTATCTATAGTCTAGAACCAGGCTTTTAATTGCTTTTATAAATATAAATCAACCAATTTCACATTTTTTAGAGTACATAAAGTTTTTATTTATTTTCCATTGAGTATAGTTTTTGCTTCCCCTGCATTTTCTGCTTCTTACATATCTGTTTTTCTGTTTCAGGACTCATATGAACGAGCAAAACATATCTTGAAAACTCATGCAAAAGAGCACAAGAATCTCGCAGAAGCTTTACTGACCTATGAGACTTTGGATGCCAAAGAGATTCAAATTGTTCTTGAGGGGAAGAAATTGGAAGTGAGATGATAACTCTCTTGACATGGGTGCATTGCTGTTTTTATCGCAAGAATATAAGAAACATTATAGTAGTCTCCTTTTCAGTGCTTTCCCCTCCAATTCTTGAGTTGGTGTAATTCAAGGATGTGCGACACTTTCTCATTCTTTTTTCACGTTTATCTAGTTTTGGCTACTCTCATGGTGACACCTGTTGCAAATTAGCAACCTATAGCAAATATATTTTAAAAAAATAAAGAACTTTCAGGATTCAAAATAGCTCATTTGAGAAATGTCAATCAGTTATTGAGTTGAAAGTGAGTAATGATTTTATGGTTGGTTACTCTGCTAGATGTGAATAAAAACGGTGCCCTTAGCTCCTGGGGAGTATTTTAATTTGCAAGCTAAAATTGTTGAAGGATTATCTTTTTATCTTGATAGTGCCATTTGTCTTTGCTAATGAAATGATGACTTTTTTGTTGGTAGATCATCTTTCTATGTACTTTACTGGAGACTTAATTAAGATCCATTAATTATGCTCCTGATTGACCACATGTAAAATGGTTTTCTAAAGATATGAGATTAGAGAATTGTAAATACATAGGTACAATCAGACTTTAAATGATTATAACCTTTTAAAAATGTAGCATGCATTTTTACATGTTCTTTATGGAGTTAGACTGACACAGACTTCTCTGCTGAGACCAATAGACTTATGGTAGAATGGGTATATATGCAACGATAATCCATGTTTGGACAGATGGAAAATCTAGAAGCCAAGGGGAGAGATGCACTGGCCTAGTGAAAGGGGTACCAAAACCTGAGAAACCAATAGTAGAAAGTATGCTGAAATGGTCTATTACATTCTAACAGCTTATTCCTGGAGACTTCGCATAAGGACGTGAAAGAGAGAGGGCAAGGCCGGGTGTGGTGGCTCAAGCCTATAATCCTAGCACTCTGGGAGGCCAAGGCGGGAGGATTGCTTGAGCTCAGGAGTTCGAGACCAACATGAGCAACAGCGAGACCCCATCTCTACTATAAACAGAAAGAAAGTAGCCAAACAACTAAAAATAGAAAAGAAAAAAAAAATTAGCCAGGCACAGTTGTGTGTGCCTGTAGTCCCAGCTACCTGGGAGGCTGAGGCAGGAGGATCCCTTGAGCCCAGGAGTTTGAGGTTGCTGTGAGCTAGGCTGACGCCACAGCACTCTAGCCCGGGCAACAGAATGAGACTCCGTCTCAAAAAGAGAGAGAGAGAGAGAGAGAGGGCAAAGAAAGAAACATAACCACACCTACTTCACTGTTTTCTACCTCCAAGCTGTCAGACAACTCATAAAAATATGAGTCTTGTTTTTTATTTCTGTACCTTACTAGTGATTGGATTACCACTCATATTGTGTCTCATAAATTATCTGCAAAGTTTAAACTTAATTTCCCTTAGCATTCCTCTGAGTTCCACTCTGAGAATGATGAGATTTTTAACATTTGAGTGCATAGGTACAGTTCCTAGGACACCAGAGAGTTATGGACTCTTAAAATACAACATAGGCTCCAAATTTTTACAAAATTACAAACTATAAATCAATATTTAATTGCCTGTTTACAGAAAATATTCAACGTTAATCATAAATATGTGTGAAATTTCCATTACATTTGAGAACACTTGTACATTAGATTTTCTCACTTAGAGCACCATTTCTAAATAGGTGTGACTGTCAATTGTAGTAAATTAAATGCTTATAAGAGTGAACTATATTACCATGGAGTTACCATATGACCCAACAATTCCATTCCTAAGTATATACCCAAGTAAAATGAAAACACATCCACGTAAAAACTGATACACAAGTGTGCATAGCAGTGTTATTCATAAAAGCCAAAAAGGTAGAAATAACTTGGGTCTATCAGTTAATAAATGGATAAATAAAATGCAGTATAGCAATATAATGAATTATTCAGCAATACAAGGAAGCGTTGTGTACTGATACGCAGTATAACATGGATGAACCTCAAAAACATACTAACTGAATGAAGTAGGTCAAAAAAGACCACATATTGTATGCTTTTATTTATATGGAATACCTGGAATAGGCAAATCTATGGAGACAGAACGTAGATTAGTGGTTGCCTAGGGAACTTGTGTTTGAGGGGGGATGATAAGTGACTGCTAATGGATGAACATGTAAAATTGATTGTCCTGATAGTTGCACAACTCTGTGAATATATAAAAACCATTGAACTGTACGCTTCACATGGGTGAATTGAATGGTATATGAAGTTTATCTCAATAAAGCTGCTATTCATTTAAAAAATGAATTATAAAATCCTACCAAAAATTTTAGAGCAACTTAATGGGGCTGGGGGGAAGAGTAGGTACATTCACATCTTTACACAGTATAAAATTCCGAAATCTCAGTCTCTTTCCCACTGCTGAATGATCTAGTTACCAGCTTCTGTCACCAGAGGCAGTAAGTGTTACATGTTCCTGGGGGTATTTTATATATATGGTTTGTTCCCCTTTTGACATTTGACATAAATATATCATCTTTTTTACATAAATGGTATGCTATTCTCATTATATACTTTTTTCTCTTAAACATATATTTGTAAAGTATTCCATATTAATACACAAAGCTTTGATCTTACAGCATTTCATTGTTTGGATGTATCAGAACACATTCTAATATGTTTGATATGACATGATGAATCCTGCAAAATTAAAGTGCCTAGTTTAATATCAGTAATTTTAAGTTAAAGCATTTTTAAATATGTATTAGTAAACTCATTTAATGTTGACTGTAATAAGGTTTTCCTTTAAAGGTTTTGATAGCACAGAGGTACAATTGCTATACATATTTACTGAGAAAAAAAGAAATTTCAATGATTTTTATCATTATCTTCAACTACCATTTATATAAGCCTTCTGAATGCCTTGTATGCAATACATATTATATATGCAAGCATTGCTAAACCTCTTAACCTGCAAATCAGCAAAATAAATTCTGTAGGAAAATCTGTACAGTCAGATTTCTTTAGTAAATAATCTGCGCACATGAGAACCAGAGACGGATGGGTCAATTGAATGAAGAGACTAAAAAGGCGCATCAATCAAATTGAGCTTATTTGAATCGAGATTTAAACAAATGCTTTTTGAACTGATACATGGGCCAGGTATGGTGGGTCATGCCTATAATCCCAGCACTTCAGGAGGCTGAGGCAGGAGGATTACTTGATCCCAGGAATTTGAGGTTACAGTGAGCTATGATCGGGTCATTGCACTCCAACCTGGGAGACACAACAAGGCCCTTTCTCAAAAAAAAAGGAAAAAAAAATATATATGAACCCTTGGAATGTCGAACACTGATGGTGTATTGGATGGTCTTAAGGAATTAATTTTTGTGAAACTAAATGAGTTTTTAAAAAATGAGAACCCATATCTGTTAGACATTGTAAAATATTTACAGATATAGTGGGATATGTATGCTGTCTGAAATCTTCAAAATTAAACTTCTCATGAATTGATAATTGTTGAGAATGACAGGGACTTGTGGGTTTATTATTCCTTTTGTGTATATGTTTCCAATTTTCCAGATAAAAGAATAAAGAAGGCCGGGCGCGGTGGCTCACGCCTGTAATCCTAGCACTCTGAGAGGCTGAGGTGGGCGGATCACTCAAGGTCAGGAGTTCGAAACCAGCCTGAGCAAGAGCGAGACCCCGTCTCTACCAAAAAAATAGAAATTAATGGGCCAGCTACAAATACATAGGAAACAACAACCAGGCATGGTGGCACATGCCTGTAGTCCCACCTACTCAGGAGGCTGAGGATTGCTTGAGCCCAGGAGTTTGAGGTTGCTGTGAGCGAGGCTGACACCACAGCACTATAGCCTGGGCAGCAGAGTGAGACTGTGTCTCACACACACAAAAAAAGAATAAAGAAATCCTCATCAATATTTTCATAAATGGAGAAAGCACATAAAAAGAAACCAGAAATCTTAAAAAAGAGAAGAGTATTAATCTAAGAAATATATCTGATCAATATGTACTCTAGAAATACAGAATGAGGGAATGTAATTTTCAAAGAAAAAACTCAGAATATGATTTTCCCAATTAAAAGGGCCTATTGTATACCTAGCATATTCGATTTCAAAAATGAATAATAAGGCAGAATTCTCTGTAGAACACTGGGTGTAAAGAAAAATTCCAAAATAAAAATAAGCCTCAACAGACTGTATAGACCTGCTGGCTGAACCGGGCAGCCCCAGCCTAGGCCCTGGATACCGCTGCCTGCTGAGGGGCGGTAAACCAAACCAAAGTCGCAAAAAAAAATAAAAAATAAAAAATAAGCCTCAACAGACTAGAGATTGAAGTCTTTAGATTTATCAGTAGCAGCAACTGGAAGTTGGAAGGTAATATAAAGCGATGTCTTCACAAATGTCAGGGAAAATGACTAATCACCTAGAATTCTCTATCAAGAGTGGTATCAAATAATTTACTTTGCATGTAGCCTTTTAAGGACATCTCGTCCATCAGAAGGAGGGAATGGAATAAACCAAGAAAGACTTGGGATCCCAGAAACAGGGAATCTAACATGGGAGACAGGAACAGAATTTTTCAGGACAGTAGCTAAGATTTTTAAAACAACCTTCCCAGTTAGACACAGAAGTGCAAGGGGCTCAGAAGGTTGGGGGTAGGGACCTAACAGGTGGTCTCAGGGGTCAAAATACTTTTTCTGTAAAGTGACAGATAATAAACAGTTAGGCTTTGAAGGCCATTCAGTCTCTTTTTTTATTCCACTTTGCCATTGTGGCACTTTGTAAACTTTATAAAAACAGGGAGGGGAATGATTTGACCCCCAGGCCATATTTTGCCTTGACCCCCACCCCCACCCCATCCACCATTGCCTAATATGTTTGGTCCCTGAAAGGTGGAGAATTTGGGGATAATTTAGGAAGGGTATGGTAAAAACTAAGCAAAGAATTAAGCAACGATTTCCTAGCTAGGACACAAAAACCTTGAACCATAAGAGAAAAGGGTGATAAATAATTAAAGACTCAACAATTTTTAAAACTCTAGGTCTTGAAATGATACTGATAAGAAAATGAAAGGACAAATCACAGCCCAAGAGAAAATATTTATAAAGTATGTATCTGATAAAGGCCAGACACACACACATACTAAGGATTGGTACTCAGAATGTGCAATGAGCTCTCAAAAGTCAGTAAGAATACGTACAACTGAATTTAAAAAATGGGCAAAAACTCAACATGATTTGTCACTAATGACAAAATGCAAATGAAAATCTCAAGCTACCACTGCAGACTTATAGAATGGCTCAAAAAACTGACAATATCAAATGCTGATAGGATGTGAAGCACCTGAAACTCAGGCGAGAACGTAAAATGAAATAACCACTTAGGCGGTTTCTACTGAAGTTATACACTTTCTATACAACCCAGCAATCCTATTTCTAAGCATCTATACATGAAAAATGAAAATATACATTCACAATAAAACCTAAACGCAAATTTTTAGAGCACCTTTATTCATAACTGTCAAAAAGTGGAAACAACCCAAAGGTCCACCAAGTGGTGAATAGGATTAAGCAAAGAAAAACAAAGTGTGGTGCACTCACACAGTGGAATACTGCTCAGCAAGTAAATGGAGCAAATCAATGATACGTGGGACAATATGAATGACTCTCAAAAGCACTATGCTAAGTGGAAGAAGACTCAGTAACATGTTGCATGATTTAATTTGCGGGGCAAAGAGAGAGAGAGGGAGAAGGGAAGAGAGGAAGAGGGGACGCGGGCGTGACAGGCCTACAAGGAGGTCAGCTACTCCTCTGCCCGGAGCCAGATCTATAACTAAGATCGGGGTCACCACAGAAGATAAGAAAATTGATAGGAAATAGAATAAAAGAATACACAGAGACTAAGGTATAGTTTATAGTTTTATATAAAAAGATCAGAATAATCACAGCGGGGAACTTAGGCAACTAGATCATATCTCCATGCACAATCTAGCAATAAGGTTAGATTCACATAGGTTTTTATAGTCACAGATCTCAGTTACTAGTTGTCAGGGTAACACATTTGCATATCAGGGAATGCAGTTGCTAGAGGAGCAGGATTACAGAGGTAGTGGGTTAGAGTCAAAAGTCCTCTCAAAGGGCTACTAACAAGTCTTTATGTGAACAAACAGGTACAAATTCGTTCAGGGGCTAAGTTCTAAGAGGTAGTCATCAATTAACAGAAGTATAACAAAAGAGGTATAGTGACTCTATATCTATACAGACAGGAGTGAACAGGAAGCCTGAATTTCTACAAACAGGTTGTTTATAACACAGAGGCATGTCTCAGAGCAAAGTACACTCATTGTCTCTGGCTCCCATTTTGAGGACTAGATATTTTCCGTGCCTTCCCTTTGAAGGCACCAGAAAGTCCACAGAGAGATAATCAGGGAGTCCCTTGCATTGCTTCCCTACCTGAGATTTGAGAGCTCTCTCATGAGAACAGCCTCTGATAAGTGAACCATTGCGTTCACACATTCTTTCCGGGCAAAACCCTGCAAACTCCTGTTTCTGTCTTCAATATAGCAATATTGGGACCGGGCGCCACGGCTCACGCCTGTAATCCTAGCACTTTGGGAGGCCGAGGCGGGTGGATCGCTCAAGGTCAGGAATTCGAAACCAGCCTGAGCAAGTGCGAGACCCTGTCTCTACTAAAAAAAAAAAAAAAAAAAGAAATTAATTGGACGATTAAAAATATATAGAAAAAATTAGCCAGGCATGGTGGCACATGCCTGTAGTCCCAGCTACTTGGGAGGCTGAGGCAGGAGGACTGCTTGCACCAGGAGTTTGAGGTTGCTGTGAGCTAGGCTGACACCACCTAGCCTGAGACTCTGTCTCAAAAAAAAAAAAAAAAAAAGCTCTCGTCTTAGAGTGGCCAAGGAAGGGTCGATACTAGCCTCCAAAATGGAAAGACTGTTGTTATGAGGTCAGCAGGTCTACGCAAACCTACCCCCAAAGAAGTTGAAAAATCCAGTTTTTTCAGAAGGAAACATTTCACAGGGACTTAGCAACAGAAGGGCAGCGCCCTTGCCCGGCAGGGGCACTTTTCCAGCCGTGGTCCTTCACCCTCGTGGGCGCCGCCCGAGATGGGGTTTGGCTTTTGAGAGCCTGGGCAGCAAAGGCCACGTGGAGTGCGCCGGCGGGCTGTGGCTGGCGACCCCGGAGGACCAGGAGCCCGTGGTGAGCGCCGGCCGGGGGACTTCGGCAGGGGCCGCGCTGACGGGGCGGGCGTCCGGGGCTGGAGCGAGGCGCGGCGGGTTTGGGGAAAGTAGCACTGCACTGCAGTGTCCTTTTTTTTTTTTACCCAAAAAAAATAATAATTAAGGGGAGACAAGTGTTTTTATTACATGGCTATCTTGTATAATGCAAAGTCAGGGCTTTCGGGGTGCCCGTCAGAACAGTGTTCGATGTACCCAGTCGATAAGTTTGTATCCCACCCCGCCGACCCTCCCCATCCTTGGTTCTCGTGTCCCTTATGTCGCAGCAGCGGGAGATCCGCCACATCCACGGGAGGGAGAAGCCCCTGTCCTCGGCCCCGACGGCTGGAGCGGGGGGGGGGGTCTGTGCCTCAGCGTCCCCAGAAGGTTTTCTCAGATAACAAGCGCAGGAGCTTATTGTCTGGCATGTGTCCCCGCGGTCATCCTGCGCTGTCTCAGGTCGGACTTGCGGGGACTTGTTCCCCGGAGGAGACCCCAGAGGGAAGGTCCCAGTCACAGCCCTGCGCCTCCAGGGCACCGCGCTGACGGGAACTGTCACTGCTGAGGCCAGCCTCGCGGCCGTCTGTCCCCGGCTCTGCCTGGGAGAGCAGACCGAGAACGAGGGGCGGGGCTGCGGTGCCACAGCGCGCCCCCAGGGAGCGGGGACTTTGTCCTCCACAACTGACGACCATCTCCGGGGACTGGAAGGGTTTCCGCGAGGACGGACCGTTCTCGGAGCGTCCAGGAGAGTCCAAGGCTCCGGCCAGCCCTGTGACCCGCGTTTCCGTGGTGACCGTGGGGTCATGGACCCCACATCCTCTCCCACACTGACGCTCCCTTGCTGGGGACCCCAGGAGGCTGCTCCTGCAGAGAGGGCGTGTGGGACGGCCTCTTTCTCTCCCTGACCTCGGCCTTGGAGAGGCTGTCAGGGGCAGGTATGTCCCAGGTGAGCCCGCAGCCAGGGGTGGCAGGTAGGGGTGAGGCAGTGGGGGAGCCGAGCGCTGCTGCAGGAAGGGCAGGAGGGGTCTTTTTTTTTCCCCTTCCAATTTGTTTTGTTTTTACAGAATATAATTAAAAATTTTGAAAACCCCAGAAAATATAAATGAGAGACGTTTTCCCATCCCTGTCCCAAACCACACAATTTTTCCCTTTATAAGTAACCTGTTCAGAAACTGAAATCAAGCTTTAGCAAGCGTTGTTTCCTGAATGTTGGCAGTGTGTACAAATACATCTTTGGTGTCATTCCTGTTGATGAAACCATATCCGTTTTTTACATCACACCATTTTACTCTTCCCAAAATCGTCCTTGGGATGAACTTCTTGTCCGAGCCTGCAGGAGCGGCTGATGTGAAGCTGTCCAGGGCCACCGCTGCCTGTACCGCTGTCCATGGTGCCAGGCTTGGTGTCAGCGGCGCTGAGGGCCGGAGCAGGGCAGGATGCAGATGCTGGGTCTCCTCCGCCTCGCTGCTCACGGTTGCGGTGATGGTGACTGGGGCCGTCTGTGGCAGCTGCTCCACCTGAGGTGTGACAGACAGTAAGGAGGCTGGGGGCGGCGGTAGGGCCGCTCAGGGCTCTCTGGGGTCGGCTCTCCGCTCCCGCTACCGATGGAACTTCTTGGTGTTTTAAAATACAGGTTTTGTTATTATTAAGGCATGGTGAGTCCAACAAATCAGGGGATGACCACTATAGAAAAGATATTTTGTTATACTTACAGATCCCAAGAGAAGTGGGCACACCATGCCAGGGGACCCAAACAGGAAAGCGCCAGGGTCAGTCAGGATGCAGAGCAGGCAAAGGAAATGTGCCCAAGAGCCTTGGCTGTGAGTTCGGTGGGAAGAAATGCGCATGGAAAGCAGTCTTAGGATTTGGCTAGTCCACTGTGCTCTGGGCCCTAGGTTCTGTTTCTGATTGTCTGGTACCTGGCCCCGAGGTCACTAGGATAGGGGGATAGTAGCCTGGAGTGTGAGAGCCCAATAAAGGATGTGGATTCTGCATTGGTTAGTATGTGTATAAAAAGTAATTTCACAGGGAAGTGGTTTGCTCTCCGAGAAGTAACAAACTGTGGGACTGGAGTTAAAAATAATGAAACGCATTACGATTTCCTGAAGACAGATCTCAATAGTCCAACCAAAGACTGGCTTTTGTATCAATCTGGGGCCAGTCAGAAGAGAGAAACCACACAGCAATATAGTGGAAGTTTAATATAAAGAATTATTAAACCATGATATGGAAGTAATTATAAAAATGAAAAGAGAACTCTGAAGGGCACCATAGAAAGGGAAAAGTTGGGAGGGGGAGTCTGAACTTTTTTTTTTAGACAGAGTCTCGCTCTGTTGCCCGGGCTAGAGTGAGTGCCGTGGCGTCAGCCTAGCTCACAACAACCTCAAACTCCTGGGCTCAAGCGATCCTCCTGCCTCAGCCTCCCGAGTAGCTGGGACTACAGGCATGCGCCACTATGCCCGGCTAATTTTTTCTATATGTTTTTTAGTTGGCCAATTAATTTCTTTCTATTTTTAGCAGAGACGGGGGCTCACTCTTATTCAGGCTGGTTTTGACCTGACCTTGAGCGATCCGCCCA